>MU614698.1:0-48975 GCA_025201725.1 Chytriomyces sp. MP71
CCCGATACGCCCACAACACTCATTTTATGGTGTAAAATCAATAAAATATACATCTTTTCTTTTCTTTTGCCGAATTTGTTGTCGGCATTGCGTCGACGAAAGGATCTGTCTGAACTTAACAAAATTACGTCCAGAATGTCGAAGCAGCAACCCCTTCCCACTCCCACTGGACGTCTCACAAAAGCAACGAAGCAGTCGCAGGCCACGGCAGACATTTGCACTCTGTTCCCCCCTTTCTCCCGCGATCCAACAGGCAAGGCAGTGATCCCCACAGATCAGACGAGGGCATTCTACCAACGGTCACTCCTTCTGTCCAACCACCTCTAACAAGATGCCGCGCCATTTCTTCATCGTCATCGTCTTCCACGAAGGTCTCTCTCGACCTGTCCTCGTCCCCTCCACTCTCTGCGCCTGCCTCCATTCGTCGTCGCGTGATCGCGTTTACAGAAAGTTTGAGCTTCACCAGGTTTCGGCGAAGCGAGGCACAGGGGTGTGCGCGTGCAGAATGTGTCAGAATGGAGTGGTTGAAGGAAAGAACCTCTGTGAGGTGCACCAACATGAGCAGAATGTCAGGAATGCCAAGGTGAGTAAATTCAAAATTCAATACAAGACGGCGCGCTTCCCCTTCCCTGCCAATTCTTTCTGCCACTTTCATCCAGGGATCTATACGTTCTTGCACCATTTGCACCACTTCTCCTTCTTCTCTCAATTTTGATGTGATTGCTGACTATGTTTCTGCGAAAAACAAAGGAACTCTGGCCTACTATGAGTCACTTCACCATCATTATGCTCAGAAGCGTGCGAGCCCAGATGCAGTGGAAATGCTTGCAGACTGGCTGGACAATAATCAAGACAGCTTGCGTGCGAAGCTGGGGAAAGGAGCTATGATTCTGGACGCAGTTGGAGTTATCGTTTGGGATACAGAAAGGAAGATATCCCATGGAGTATGCCTAAACACTAATCTGCATTCATAAGTGATGGAGTGGGAGGGACACATGCATTGGCCTTGACACGCGAGTGGGAACTCAGGAACCTTGCAACTGGGGTAAGCTGCCTCTCCATTGTGTGATTTACAGCTAACATACAAAGTAGGAGACTTTGAATGTACTTCGAGGAGATTCTGAAGTCAAGGCAAAGATTCTAGCACTTGTTCAAGGATCCATCCAATTTTCTCCTTGCTTTTGAGCCAAAGGATTGCGATCGCAATTGCCTGCAAGAGCTGCTCACTCGGGACAAATTTGATGAGATTCTTCCATGCCTCAAAGATTTCCGACGCGACATTTTCAATCAAATGGTCTCCATTGAACAATCTGATTCTTCCCATTTCTATGCACAAGACGGTATGTGGCAGACCATCTGGACAAACAGCGGCATCAACTTGACAGAGGATGACATGGATATATTTGTTGAGATTCCAGAAGATGCAAATGAGAAGTGTTGTGCAGACATTGCAAAGTTGTCCAATTTGCTTATCTTGTTGTTGCTTCAATAAAACAATGGGAAGTCCGGTCCACCGAATTTTTTTGGTTCCCATTGTTCACGAAAGAACGTCCAATTGCACATACCGAGAGGCCCTGGCTAAATGGATAAAGGAACAGTCTGTCAAAGAGCCTGCTGCAATTTAAGCAGCTTTGGAACCAATAAGTCTCGATACCATCAAAGAAGTTTTGCAAAACTTGGCGGTTCTTCAGGATATTGATATTATGAGCAGCAGGCTGAACTGTTTGGATAATACTGAGAACGATGAAGTTGGAAGCAACTCACAATCTGTCAGATGGCAAAATCAGAGCCAAAGAAGGGCATCCTCTGCATCAGCTGGCCTTGTTCTTTCCCCTTCGACGCCAGATTCCGGAAACTTTTTCCATCTTCCCGCACCAGATCTTCCATTCCTACTTTAAAATTTACATTATAATCTTGATTCAGAAGCATGATTGAATGCAGGGGGAAAGGGCATGGAGCAAGGTCGGGGATTCGAATAAGCTCCAGGCTCCTTCTGTTGGAACTCCAACACGTGATTGGTCCCCTACAAGCTTCTTCCCATTGACCTCAAAATCAAAAATCAAGAGCAGGAGAAAATGCAATGAAAAACGAATCCAACTCCTCGTCGCCGCATCCGCTGGCCTCGCGGTCTGGGCCTTGATCCGTTCCAAGCAAGCGGCCGCGCGGAATTGCCTTGACTAGATTTCGGTGCGAAAGCGCTGTAGTACCGGCACAGAAACCGGGATGTGGTTCGCAATTGGGTGTCAATGAAACGAAAGATTGTTATAGAACCCCTGTCTGGTTTCGTTGTGGTGTCCTACATATTAAACCAAGTAAAAAGAGGCAAATTTTAGTTTCAGCTGTTGTATTATAAGACATAGACGAAGGACCGAAAACAATTGACGTTTTGGTCCTGCGGTGCTTGAAAGCGCCAACTACAGCAAGGTAGCATAATACGGCTCATATGGAACTCTAGAAGATCATGTTGGAGGGCGAAGTGAATTTGAGATAGAAGTTGAGACCGATGGCAAAGACTGTTGTTGCAGAAGAGTTAAAAAGGAATGGATGCAAGCATTCGGATGTGTCGCGGGGACCCTTCGCATCCAAGAACAGCTAACAATGGGTTCCATCCACTCTTCCTCGGCGTCGGATTCATTCTTCATTCAAATGTTCCATCCATATCGCGTCCACCTGGACAGCATCCCATCCCGCGCGTGCGCACCGGTCCCACAGTGACATATCGAACGCAACGCGAGCACTTACATAAGACGGCGCACAAAACGTAGGGCCCAGTCTGGTCGTCGTAGGGTCCCGGGTCGCGTCTCCGGATCATGCTGGATCTGGACCGGTAGAGGTTGACTGCATATCCCATAAAGATCATGGCCACGATAGTGAAGACGACGCCGGAGATCTGTCCCACGCGGTCGCCAAAGTTGAGTAGGCCGAGAGCAAGCCCACCGAGGACTACGCAGACTGTTGTGACGGGATGGGATTGGGCCTTGGCGTCATCCGATCCGATAGGACCCACCACACACTCACAGTTCAGCCAGGACAAGAAGGTGCGCTCGTTCGCAAAGTACACCTTTGGTTCGACGCGAAGGGGAACCATGACCTTCTTTGCGGGCGCCGGACCCGTCGGGTTGCTGGTTGGCAGCTGGGTTGACGCCGTTGAAGGGTTCACCGGTGTCTGGTTCAGCACAATCTGGCGCTCAGGGCTGGGCTGCGAGCCGCCCGATGACCCGCGAGGTGGTCCGCCGTTCGGAAGGAGCGGCGTCCGCTCGCTCTGAATCTGCACACTGGTCGACATGGTTGGTGGCGGTGGTAACCTCGCAAAAAAGATTTAAATGGGCGGTGCGTGCGTTTCAACTCCGATCAACCAGTGTCACATCCCAGCCAAACCCGTGCCACGATACCACCACCCGCCCGATGCTACACCGATGCAGGCTGCTCCCTGTAGAGGTAAATCACAAAGCTGACAAAAATCGCGATGTAAAGACTATCGCAAAGCCCTTTGCCCCTGATAGGGCCCAACGCAGTATTTACTCTTAGATTTACCTCATGATTACTGCCACAATACCCACACCACCACCACAGCTCGTCTGTAGGAACCGGTTGGACCGCAGGAAGCTGCCATCGCGACCCCAACCCGGCTGCGCGTCAGCCGAATCCCTTGCTCGCGGCTGCGGTGCTTGGTTGCTTTTTGGCGGAGTCGCGTGCTGACATCGTTTCCCCGCACTTCGACAGCATGAAGGCCACCCTCCCACAAACCATTCTTGGCTGAATTCGCCGCGAAGGTGACCGTGTTGGAAGCACGAGTGGATTCAGCTAGCTTCGCCTGGAGACGGAGGCTAGGGAGGCCAAGAAAGCACAAACGATTGAAGCAGCTAAGGTTTCACGTGCGGCTTTAGGGAACAATCAAAATATCAAAACCAATCTGAAGGTTACTGTCGTAGCCAGGATTCAGAGCCGCGTAGGGGCCGTCTGCGGGGATGGCAGTCCCAGTCGACTGGTCTCTCGACGGTTCCAAACGTCGAATGCAAGCCGCATCCATCTCCATCTCCATAGGGTCCATCTTGCGTGGACCTTTGAAGGCCTTTGAACCAAGTTCCTTCGAACCGTAACCCTTCAAAATCCGACCTGAAACGGCAAGCCCCCCCAGTTCCCTTAACACAACAACATGAGCGGCAGCATGCTGCAGCACGCGTTGCCGATGGAATGCGTGCAGGATATCTTCAAGTGGTTGCCGCCAGCGCAGGTACTCAAGTTCCGGCGGCTGTGCAAATGGGTGGATGCGAGCCTCGCCGACCCTGGGTTTGCGTGGCGCAACGTCGCATGCTTCGTGCGCGTGCATCGCAGGCATCCGAGGCAGAAAGAGGAAGAAAGGGACGAGGACGGCGACATGGAGATGCAGGGTGCAACGGATGATGGAGGCAAGGTGAATTATGGAGATTCGCCAGAGGCGGCCGCGGTGGCAAGTCCCCTCAGGCGCAACAGAGTCCTCGTCGCTCTCGTCCAGCACCGCTACAACGGTTCCCAGTTCACCGCTCTCGACGCCCACGTTTTCCACCTCTGGCCCCGCTTACACCAGCGTGTCTATGCCCAGACTGAGTTGCCACAGACTCGGCTAATTTGGAGCAAAATGTCCATCCTCACGGGTGCCTCCATCCCAGCTCCATTGATGCATCTGCCTCATTTAAAGCACCTCAGTCTGAGCGAGAATGGCCTCACAGGTCGTATTCCCTTCACGCTTGGGAACCTCCTCCCTGTGCTCGAAACACTCGATCTCAGCTGTAACAAGCTCGTTGGGAGCATCCCCATTAGTATCACACGCATGCAACGCCTGCAACTTCTTGATCTCAGTAGGAATCACCTTTGTGAAGCCATCCCTGCCTCCCTTGGTGCCCTGCAGAACCTCGTCGTCCTTTTTCTCAATGGGAACAAGTTCTCCGGAGAGATTCCCTTATCCATGTGGACTCTGTCGCGTCTGGCGGCCCTCAAGCTCGACAACAATTCTCTGCAAGGCCGCCTTCCCTCAACTATCGAGGGTCTGTGGGACGTTGAACTGCTCGACCTCAGCTCCAACCGCCTCCAAGGAACTTTACCACCGCAACTGGGCCGCCTCACTAAAGTCTCCATGCTTTACTTCAACTGGAACAGGTTTAGCGGGAAAATACCGCCCGAATTAGGTCTGCTGCAAGAGCTCCATACCCTCAACATTGAAGGAAACCGCATGTCGGGAAGCGTGCCTGAGGAGCTGTGCAACTTACGGCAGCTGCAAACACTGGACATGAGCGGGAACGCCATGTTGTGTGGTCCCTTACCCGCGAATCTGCATCGGTTGCCGTTCTTGAGGTATTTGGGGATCGACAGAACGGGCATTAGGACCTGATTGTTGGGAGTGTGCAAGATGAGGGATGCTTTGGTGTTCAGTATCCTAATACCCCCTTTCTTGACCCCGTTCTTACTTCCCTTTCTGGGCCCTTTCTGGGTCAAAAATAAATGAATAGATTCCATGGTTATGCTTTAATTTTGTTCTAACGGCAGAACTTTCCGCTCCGTAGCTCGAGTTCGAGCCCAAGCCGCTGTGACTCCCACACATTTTTGAGGATTGAGCGAAGGGGCATTTGGTAATTAAGGAAATCGAATTGAACGGAGGGACAGGCAGCGCTGTGTGTAAGAGAAAAAAGTTTGAAACGAATGGAGGATAAATGAGGCTTTTTCATTAAATGTTTATACAAAGGGTTCAGACTCTCGACGACATTTCGATAAACACGTTGGAATGGGCCGTTTCGCGTCTCTGGAGTAGATCGATCGTGCTATTTCGCCTTTTCCCGCGTTGGTATTTTCGACGAAACAAAATCACCGTAGTCGCGATGAAAAGGAGAACCACGCTTCCAACGATGGTACCAATCACAATGACTTGAGTTGAGAATTTAGCAGTACCTGGGAGGGACCCCGCATTGTTTGCATTTTTGGCAGCACCAGTTGTCCCATCTCCATCTGTCGTTTGGATTGGAGAAGTAGACGTGGTGGGTGAGTCAAAAGGCATAGAAAATGTATCTGAAGGAGATGAGAAGGTGGAAGTAGAAGAAGGAGCAGAGACCGAATCGCATTGCTTCCCAGTGTAGAAGTTAGAAATGCGCCCTATGGTCGTATGCTTCATTGTCGACAACACACAGCCTCCGCCGTTGGAGAAAACGGCAACGACACATGCATTGGTTGTTTTGCATCCTGACACACAGTCATTAGCGGTTGCAACTGTCACAGTTTGCAATAGGTATCCGTCTGTCGAAAAAACGTCATCGCCAAAGGCCCCTAGATTGACGAATCCACTGGGGGTATACAAGAACAGAGAGTTTCCAGGTATGCTTTGAAACTCGATGGCCTGGCATGTTGATGGGGTAGTTGTGGAATTGAAAATGAAACCGTTTGTTTGTGAGTTGGGATTTGCAAATGCAAGCGCGCACTCTGAAAAGGTGTTTGCGGGTATATTTTTTCCAGTATTGATGTCATCGGGAAAGCCATAGTCAGTGTACTGCGTGACGTTGAGAGTCTAGATTGCGAGTTACATCCAGGTACAATGATTGACCTGGAGCACTTACACAGGGAGGACTGTTGGTCGTCACACTTGTCGATGATACGAGTGAGATGGGGCCTGACATTGTGTCAGAAATCTTCTTTGGTGGCCCTCTACGTTTCTTGTAAGATCCGGCATCAAGTCCGAAATTCATTATGAAATCCTGACGAATCAATTATTTGTCTCCTCGTCACCTTTCAGCATTTTGAACCAACCTTTCTCATCAAGCTTCTCCATGATGAATTCTCGCTTGGATTCATTCGTCGATGTGGCTTTCGCATGGCATTTCTCGACTAGGGGCGATAAGGGGAGTGTTACCATGAATTCTGCTCATCAACGCGCCACCACAGTTTCTTGGTTCTCTCACCTCAAAGTCATTCTGTTTCTTACAATGGGTTCAGTGAACCCATTATTTTTTTTGGTTTTAATAATTCATAACAAGTTTAGGGTGAAGATACGAAATAAATGAAGGACATTGAGGGTGAACTTTTTATTGTGCAAGATTGGACCAAGATTGGAGAAGATCTGAGGTATGTGATGACGACGAAAGAAGAACTCAAGAGGAGAAGGAGCATATGCAAGAATACCCGAACGAATTCAGGCCTATCCATCCAATACGCGTAGAATCTCGCAAGAAAGGATTGCGGGAGTTATCGCGTTCGAATGACTCCGACAATCGAGCGGGGAGGGGAAAACGTAGTGTCTTGTTCGGTAATGCTCTATTGAAAGGAAACAGTTTTTCTGGTGCAGAAACTTCTACATGGAGTGTGGTGGTGGTGGTGGTGGTGGTGTGGCCGATTCACGTGTTCTCCATGGACGCGTGGGACCTTGGAGTGGGGATCGGACGGCAACAGAGTCGCTATCTTACGAGAGGGATGACGTGGGCTGTATCTCGCTGCCCCACATACATATTCCGCTTGCCGCTTTCGTTCCCATGGAATAGGAAGCGAAGAGCGCGGCAGCGAGAGAAAAAAGGGTGCCAAATTGGCGGTGGCTAACGATCCTAAAAAATCTATTTTCAAAGGGTGGTGACGATGTCTGGTGGGTTGTGTCTGGCGAGCCGTCCTCATCCACCCGCTAACCGCACCACATCCCCACTGTCATCCCATGGGTAACCACCACCAACCGTTAGGGGTGAGCTCGCTATCTCGCCACCGAATCCGCGCCGGCGCCAACAGTTTGCCCCTCCTCGATCCCCCACCGAAACACAGCCGAACATCCCAATACAGAAGAAGAAGCTGAACGGCATCGTGGGCTTCCACAACCTGCCGAACCAGGTGCATCGCAAGTCCGTGAAGAAGGGCTTCAGCTTCACGATCATGATTGTGGGCGAGAGTGGGCTCGGTAAGCCACTCCCTGCGTGAACACCCCGCCCTCCCCCCTCGCTCTCCTTGCGAAAGCTTCTCTCAATGCGCTGGCCTAAAACAGGAAAGTCGACGCTGATCAATACGCTCTTCAACGCGCCTATCGCGCCGACCCGCGACACGTTCGGAATGACTCGCGGCGCAGGCGAGAAGGACGACGTGAGCAAAACGGTCGAAATTGCGAGTTTTACCAGCGATATTGAGGAAAACGGCGTGAAGCTCAAGCTCACAATCATCGACACTCCCGGCTTTGGGGACTTTATCAACAATGCCGATGCCCACAAACCCATCTTGAAGAGCATTGAGGAGAGGTAAGAATTCGGAGAATGTCGTCGGTGGGAGGAAAGAGGGATGCCTGAACGATTCGTCTCTGCCTCCTCCCGTACCATTACACATGCTCATACTTAGTCGTGTTCTGTATAAAGATACGAGCACTATTTAGACCAAGAATCCCGCGTCAACCGCAAAAACATGACCGACTCACGCGTCCATGCCTGCATCTACTTTATTGCACCGACAGGCCACAGCCTGCGGCCACTGGACGTGACATTCATGAAGGAGCTCGGCAGCAAAGTGAATCTGATCCCCGTCATTGCCAAGAGCGATGTTCTCACCGAGACTGAAGTTGCGGCATTCAAGGAGCGCGTACGTGGCACAACACGGCGATTCACGTTTCATCTGACGGCCCCACAATAGATTCTGGACGACATTCGCGCCCACAACATCAACATTTACACCCCAGCCGTACACGAAAACGATGACCCTGAAACCGTCCATGAGATCAAGGACATCATCGTACGCGTCCTTGTGACTCTCCTCTTGTTTGCATCACTCACAATTCACTCCTTTTCAGAGCCGCATTCCCTTCGCCATCGTTGGCAGCATGCAAAGCTTCGAACACCCGGCCGGCAGCGGCAACCACATCCGCGGCCGCCGGTACCCGTGGGGAATCATTGAAGTGGACAACGAGGGGCACTGCGATTTCGTGACCCTGCGACACATGCTCATTCGCACGCACATGGAGGAGCTCAAGGAGCACACGAACGAAATGTTGTATGAGAATCATCGGGCAGTCAAGTTGGTGGAAAAGGGCGCGGAGAGCGGGACCATCAAGTTGAGTTTGGCTGTTGTTTTTGATGTCGATGCGCGCGAGACACGATTGTGACTCAAATTAGTTACACATTGCAGCCCTGCCAAGTTTGAGGAGGAGAAGCGAGCGCATGAAGTCAAGATGACCAAGATGGAGGCGGAGATGAAGGCCGTGTTTCAGCAAAAGGTGGCAGAGAAGGAAAAGAAGCTCAAGCAATCGGAGGAGGAGGTGAGCTTCTTGTCGAGACTCTGGTGCCTTGATTCAAATGCATTCATGATTCCGCACAGTTGTATGCTCGGCACCGCGAAATGAAAGCACAACTCGACCAACAGCGGTTGGATCTCGAGGAGCGCAAGAGGCGCCTGTTGGCGGGCGGTGCGGGTCAGGCAGGGACAGGGGCACGTCCGGGTGCCTCGACCCCAAAGCCAAAGGGTCTCTTCAACAACAAGTAGACGATCCTTGTCTTTTATTTTTTTTTATAATTTGCACTGATCCCTTTACCATTTTCTTATGTTCGTTACCGTGTTTTCTGTTTGCTCAATTCGTTTCTCTGGACATTTGTTTCTCATCGTTTGTTTTGTGTTTGGCCAAATAAGACGGACATTTTTTGGGTCGATAGAAGTCGTTATATTGTCATGAAAAAAAAATGGTGCATCAGTTGAGCATCCCCTACATCCCATCGTTATTCAAACTTGGCCCATCCGTTGGGATCTGTTGCACCCGCACTCGCATCTTGAAAGTCTCCAAAATTGGCCCAATCATCGTTCGAGAGGTTCAAGCCAGTTCCCACCGATGTCGCCGGTTTGGCGAGAACGGCAAATGGGTCGTTCAAGTCCACCGAGGAACTTATGTGAGAGTGCGAGTGAAGGGGTGCTGGTGGGGGAGGGATGAACGCGCCGCCTCCAGACGGTGGAGGTGGTAGGACTCCGACTGTGTGGAACAGGCAGCTGGATCAGAGGTCCGCGGCGCAAAAGGGCGAAGAAAGTACATACATGCAGAAGCATCCGCATCAGTTGGCACCTTCTTGGTCCCCAGCTATCGATCAGTGCAAGATGGGTCAGGCCGAACATTGGCATCACAAACGCCTCACCCCTCCGATTTTGATGCTAAATGTCTGATCGCCTTTGAGACTGAAATCAATGGCAGGCTGTTGTGTGGCTTGCTTGGCAGCTGTCGGTTGGGCAGATCCACCCCGCGCGCGTTTTGCGTAATCCTGCAGAGCCACGTTGAAATCGAATGCGGACGACCGCTCCTCAAAACCCATTCCAATGTATGCTTTGCGGCCTGAATGTCCACGTTTTGGGTGAGCGGTTTCCACGTGTTTTCAACGTGTGGACTTTGACAACGCACCGGACGCCTTGTCGACGAGTGTGAGCACAAAGTAGCGTGACGAGTCGAGCACGGGTTCTACGCTGCTGCCGTCGGGAGGGTACGGACACGCGGCAAACAGCTCGCCTGGTTTGCCACCACCGGTTGAGGCCTCGCACCCTGCGAACCGCCCAACACGGGCGGGAAAGGGGATTACCCGTCGTGGAGTCTTCTAGGCTGATGTAGCAATCGTCGCCCTTCGTGATGATGCGCAGCCGCCCCTTCCATAGGAACGAGTTCACGTCCCAGTCGGAGGCCTTATATCCTTTCGCGCTGGCTCGCGGCGGGATCCTGCGAGAATACGGCTTCATGACGTGCATTGGGGTACAGGTGCATTGGGGTACCTGTAGGCTGTGCACTCTTTCAGCACGAGGAGGACACTCTCGTATGAGTCGTCAGCCATCTTTGCTGAAGAGTTTCGGTGGGGTGGTTCCACGAACCAATTCACGGAACCACCGCTCATGCCAAGGACCTCCCAATGCAAAATAATTAGATTCAATTGGTAGGTAGTTGTGAACATCTTGAAATCGCCAGCTGCTTGTTCGTCGTCAGGGCCATGCCGGAGGGGAGGCTCACTCCGTCCCACCACCAGCTGAACAGAGTTCATGCAGTGTTTGAGATCCACCTTGTCTGTTAGCAGTTCATCGTGATCTGGAGTAAGTGTCTGTCCTGCTTTCGAACTACGGCAGCGCATCCGACACTCTCCTTCCACCGAACCATGCTTGCTATGGGTCGGATGAGCCCTCAAATATGAGCCCTGTCTTGTGTATCCCATTTTGACAGTTTCAAAAACATGTGACTTTGTTATGCGGCAGCAATGAAATAGAAGCAATCCCCTTGCAATGACGAATTCTCAGTGCTTGAAATAGACTAGCGTACCATACACTGCAACATTTGCGTGCACGCCCTTCTTTATGTCCTCTGCAACCGCCTTGAAATCCGTCCGCGACTCCCGCGCCACCACTTTTGCCCAAGTCGTCGGAATCGCTTCTCTTGCCTCCTTCAATCCAAACGCCGCATTCGACGCATACCGTAACTCTTGAGAAAGGTACAAAATGTCCTCCACCACCGCATCGCGACAGCATCGACACTCGAGCAAGTTGCATCGCGTGCGCGTCACGCAATGCGGCGCATCAGCGATGTGCGAGCATATCAATTCGCACGCCTCATTGCAGTCAATAGGGGCGTCCAACATGTCACCCACAAAGGAACAATGCGCGTCGCAGAGAAACGGAGGAGGGACAGGCAAGCGTTCGCGGCGATCCCAGAGCTCAAATTCGATGCGATCGCGTGATGTCTTGCGCGAATAGTACCAGTTGATGTCGCGTTCAGAAAGCGCTGCCGGAAATACTTCGCAGAGCTTCAGGAGCGTCTCTTTCCGCCCTTTTCGCTGGGTGGGACCAGCCGCCCAATGTGGAGCAAGGTACGTGGCTAGGTACGTCCACAGATTCTGAAAAACGAATTGGTGGAGATATGGAATACGAACGCGGTGAAGATGGAGCTGCTGGAGCAAGGCGGCGCGCAGAAGAGGCTCTTGAATGCAATCGACGGCCAGAAAGCGGTGCGACCAAAACGCGATCGCTGAATCGATCCGAGGCGCGCAGTCCAAGCGGAGCTGTCTCTGCGCCGCGAACGCAGCTCGGTGGAGGCCGGCACTGCGCTCGAGTGAAAGCCGCGCGTCGCGCAGAACCATCAGCGTTGTCTTCGCGCCCGGATGCCCGAGCACGTGCGCACGCTCGTCGGATGGAGCGGCGGATGGAGCGGGGCTGCCAGGCGGTGTCCCAGGAGGCATGCGCTCCAGTTGGGCGAGTCGTGTGGCGACGGCGCCCTTCGGCTCGTTGTGGGAGTGACGCGACTCTCGAATCAAGGGCAAATTCATTCACGCGGAATGCGACACCAATAATCACGCAAAGAAAAAAAAGGGGCAACAACCAGCATCGCCATGTGGATCGTAATAAGTCCACACAGCCCGAATCGATACGCAGTGCAGCAGAAGTGCGTCCGAACCAAGGTTGCGACTGTCCTCGTCATAACGAAGAAGGCTTCGAATATAACGACACGATACACGGCTCAACTAGTTTCCCAACTTCAACCCTTTCTCACCAACAAGATTCCACAGAGCGTACTCAAGCACATCCACAAACTGTTTTCCCAAATAGTGTCAGCGAACGTCGCGTATAGGTGCAATGCCAGGAAATGCTCGAAACTCGCTTCCATCTGCAAGCCTGAATGCCAGTTTGAGTCCACACATATCCAAAAAACAGGGTTGCCAGGTTTCGGTCGTTGCATGTGAAAAGATGAGCTTCTTTCGAGGGGATACCAGTGGCACAGATCTTTGCAAGACTGGTAGCGATGGGGAAAGATTGTGATGGAAGAAGGAGGGCTTTTTACTCGGACGATCAAAAATAAAACTAGTACTCATATCCATCCAATTCATCAGAAACCAAATAGAAGCCATCTGCATCCCCTTCGAATAGTCCATTATTCAGATCCGGCATGCCCTCTTTTCCCGGATCAGTTGACGACGACGAGGTCCCCAACGATTCGCGACAGGCCCGACAGTCGCGACATCGGTCTCGTAGCTGACTCATTTCAAGCATGAGCGATTCCATCGCAGCGGCCATGTCGCGCTGATGCTCAACAACCTTGCTTAGCTTGGCCTTCATCGCGTTGAACTGTTCCTTTACTCGGACAAGCTCTGCCTCCTCATCTAGCGACGCCCGCACTGGCTGTGGGAAAGAAACGGGCAGCGCAACGTAAATGGGCGGTGGCGGGAAGACCAGAGCAACGGAGTTGACCGTCCGGTCTGCATCGGAAAAGGAGTATTTAAGAAAGTGGTGGCGCTTGCGGTCGATCCGTTTACGGTTTTGGCGGCGGTTCGCGGTGCTCGCACTTGAAGAGGCTTCCGACGATGGGCTGGTGTCATGTGAGGGAGGGGAGGTGTTCTCTTGGCTTGTTGGAGAGTGGCTAGACTTCAAAGGGGTCTCTGAAGCATCCGTTTCTTGCATTTGAGGCTTGCTTGGCGTCTTGGAAACAGAGAGGAGAGTGAAGCCTGGCGTATATGAAACGGTTCGCGGAGAGGGCATTCAGCCTGGATGGGCTTTCCTCCCACGAAAAGGCTGTGCCACCCAACCCCAGGCCAGGCGACAAAAGTTGCTGCCACCTAGAAATAGGAGTATAGGAGCCTTGGACCTCAACTGACAGTGTAACCATGTTATATTCTTTGCATCTAATCATGTGTCTGCCATTGTGTACGATCGCAACGAAGTTTCAAGTCAAGGCGCACAGTGCGTCCATACCTGAGTTGAATCCCAACTATCATAGGGCACAGAAGGAACTTGTGTGGTATATTGATGTTGGTATTGATGCTAATGTGGGTAGGGTATTATAGGGTTCTCAACGAACCAACCAACAATGTCCCTCCCTTCTACTGAGGCAAAAGTAAATGCTGCAGTGGAAGGAATCAAGAAAATCTGTTGTTCAAAGACTTTATTGGAGAATTATGCTTTAATGTGAGTGATCCAATTAAAACAAATAAGGATAACAAGCAGTTACTGTGATTGTGGCAAATCCAATCCACCACACAAGAATCAAGCTCATGGTAGTTAAAACTGCATACATCAGAGAAAGTCTCAAAAACTCATAATTCAAACTTGTGCAATGCCCCAAAAGTTTGGAAGCAATCAAATATCTATACATCTTTTAATATTCACACCAAAATAATGGTTGCAGATATTCTCACAAAAGCACTTCCTAGTCCACAACACATCAAGCTGATGGAAATGACAGAAATGAAAAGCACAAGTGAGTTAAATCTGGAACTATGAAAGTCACCAGGTCAAAAGCTCGTTCGTTTTGAAGGTCTGAAGTTGGATGCAAAGAATATAAATTGGTGGTGTGACATTCAAATCTAACAATCCATGAAATTATAACTTGATTGGGGTCTGGAATGCTTCTTCATGGAATGACTCATGAATTTGTGACTGGCAAGAGCATTGCTTTGGGATTGCTGAGAAAAGCCCATTGTGGCTGAAAACAACAAATCAGATCAACATGCTTGTTATAAGGAGTAGCAACAATCCAACAGGTGTAGATTGGTGATGGTCTTTCCATGTGGTTCATAAAATATGTCCAGAATAATCCATTTCATGTAGTTGGCAAAGACTTCTCTGGTTTCCATATTAAACATACTTTCTATCTAATCATCAGCTTTATATATATCAAATGCTTCTAAAGCAAATGTAATCAAATTTTGATTTTTAAACAGAATCAACATTTCAACACAGCGTTGTTTTGACTTTTGGAATCATTATTCAATTCAATTGTGACATTATTCTTATATTCTTATCATCAATCTTGCCATTGCTGTTTCTAATTTTGTATATGACAGGTTTTCAGACAAAGAAACTACCCATTTTGTCGGATTGCCTTCATCAGTACCGACAACATTCACATTCTCAAGTTCTTGTAACTTGTCAAATGGAGTATCAAAAGCTGTAGATCAGCAGATGGAGACAAGGACATTGCGTGGCATTTGCTGTAATTGATGCCAGAGCAAGCAACGCTGTATCATCTGCAAATCCTGAGAAAGAAGAGCCAGCGTGGGTGACAACAGGATTGACAGCAACAAAGTCGGAGTGTAGACAGCATGAAGGCAGATGCGATGAGCTCGGATTGCTGGCGAGCGAGTGCCTCGACGGCCGTAATGTTCTGAATGGTCCCTCTGTGCGCACGACTGCAGAGGACTGAGCTCATTCATCTGCGGCCGTCTGGCAGCGAATGCGAGGCCGTACAAGGCAGCAGCGAGGGGAAGAAACAAGCAGTGCTTGGATGTTGCCTTCGTTTTCCAGTGATTTTTTAGGACGTCTTCCTTCAGCCAAAAGTAGAATTTTTGTTCTCAAGCAAAAAGTTTTACGTTGATAGATTTTTGTTGGCCCATTGGAGGCCTTTTTTTCTGTTTTAAAATAAACCAAAAATTCACAGCTTGTTCATTGTTGCGTTTCACATTGTATACGTAGTGGATCACGAAATAGAAAATCGGTAAAAATTCAAAGTTGGATAATGCCGCAATGAGAGGGGGTGAAAACGAAAGCGAGTGTAAGTGATTTCCCCCAGGGCTGGTGAATGGGGTCACGTTAAAAGGCTGACAACAGTGCTAAGAATGCCTGACCAGTTCACTGCAATTATCTTCACTGTATTCACTACAACTGAAATTATCATAGAATCAGAAGAAAACATACACATATATGCTTGTCTATGCAGGAAGTAAGTTCACATTAGCCCACCACCGCATCCAATCCTCCTCATAAGGAGCGTGCCACCTGACTCCAGCAATATCAACCCCTAGTAGCCCCATTACTGCAAATGGTGATTCCTTTTTGATGGGAATAAGGTCACCATCAACCGACAGGTCAAACGCCGTCATTGCAAACTCAACCGTGTCAAACGAGTGACGCTGGCGGTCCATCTCGAAAACCTGAGCAACCATGGCTTGGATACACTGAAGTACAGGCGTAACGACTGTTGAAGCATCCGAGCGCGCAGAGTCACTGGATGGGCTACCGTACGGGGAAGCAAGGGACCCGCCCCGTAAGTTCGCTTCCACTAGTACCAGAAACTCACGAATGACCAATAAACCCGCCCGTGCCGCCTCCGCGTCAAATGCGACGCGCTCACGCCACGAAGCTGGCACACGTGTGAGAACAAACCAGAGCATGGTGGCAGCTTCCATCGCGGCGAATGCAAACTTCCAGGTCCACATGGATTGCTTGAAGATGCGGGGAAGGTACAAGGTTTCTCCCAGACTAGTTTCCAGGGCGTAATCGCGCGTTGCGAGGAGAAGGAAAGCGAAGATGTGAGCCATGTGCTGGGCTGTCTGTGTTGCGACGCGCAAGGAGGATTCCAACTCTGCAGCGTATTGGAGAGAAGTTATATAAAAGCTTGTTGGCTTCAAGAAAGCGAGGAGGTAGACGCGGGGACGATGAAGCAGAGCGAGGGAAGTGTGATAGCTCAGTGTGAGAGAAATGACTGCATACTGCGAAACTTCACTGAATTGAATCATTTGGTTAAAGAAGAGTTGAAACTTGTTTGCGAGCGGTAAGAAATGGTTGGGTACAAGGATCATATGGGCCGGAATTTGAGAGAGCATGTCCATGAGGGTCACATTCGCATCCAGTAATTCCTGAGAAACAATCATATCCCGAATGGTGGAAGGAATTTGAGTGTGGTAGGCTCGTGTCTTGACATCAAAGTCGGCGTGTTTAGTCATGACCTTGAATGGGCTCTGCTGCATGCATTGCGGAAGGCGCACGTCAAAGAGATCCAAGCTGTAGAAAGTGGGCAGGTTTGTGTGTCGGAAAGTTCGGCGAACTGTTTTCGGGATTTTGAATGATTAAAGGTCGCGATACCACTCGGGGTTGGGTGGCACCACGTTCTTGTCGCCGCTCCTCCGATTCAAATAACGCAGGTAGACACTCACGTTTGATCCAGTATGCGCTGCGCCAGAATACACACCGCATTTCCTCTTTCTGCCATTCAGGTAAATTACAAACTGCCCACGAAGGTGAATCAGGATCTTGCGTGAGTCCCGCATCATGAAGCATTCCTACTAGCCGGTTGAATACTTTATCCGAATAATCAGTCAAACCGGATGACTCCGCAAGCTGCGATAAGAAGAAAAGAGCCTGGCAGACACGCAAGGAAGGAGCCTCCTCATATTGCTTGACGGTTGTTTTCGCGCGACGGAAATACGACCAGGCTTTCCAATCACCCAATTCAGAGCGAAAGGCTTTCGCGGCATAGGCCACAAGCACGGCTCGTAGCGCTGGATGCTCAGAGAAAAAGCTTGTCACGAAGTTGTCGATGTCCAAATCGCAGGCCATCGCAGGCGACATTTTCCCCAAATTGACGAAACGTCTCAGGAGAATAAAATCATGGAAAGTCGGAAGAAGCTCTTGATCCACGGCAGGGATCACCGTGATTGGCATCGGAGCAACGGCCGAAACTGGGGAGTTGACTGGAGAGAGTGACATGGGAGGCGAAGTTTCACAAAAGGCTGTGGAGACGAGATCTGGTTCCACCAAATACTCGCAAGCAACGTCGGCACGGGAGCAGCGACCGCAAGCTGGTTGAGTTTGGTCGCACTGAAAAGTCCGCGGTGGGTTCAGAGTCATAAAAGAGAAGGCTGCTGCCACAGTCCGTACCTTCTTTTTGAGTTTCTTGCAGCGACCGCATTGATGTCCGCTCTTGGGGCTGACGTCCAAATACACGCACTCAACGCCCCTTTTGGCACATCGATTGCAATTCGGTCTCATGAGGTCACACTTGCGCGAATGCTTGCGGCAGCATTCGCAAGGGTTGGGACGCTTCACCTTGGACCGTGTGTACAGGGCCGAGGCAGCGTTCATTGATGGCTGTCGTGGGGCAAGTTCAGGCGTTGACAGTCCGCCCCACTCAGTCCAATCCACTCACGTTGTTCGAGTTGGAACCATGCATGGTAGCGTCGGAGACTCTCATTGGCTTCATGCGGGGTGGAGCAATCGAGCGTTGAGCTTCGAGCGTTAATCTGGCGCTATGGAGGATAATGGGTTTTGGAGGATTCGCTAAGGTGGCGCGCGAACGATTTTTTCTGGGCCGAACGATATCAGCCCGGTCGCAAAATCGAAAATTGTCAAGGTGATGCCAGAGCGCTCCCAGAAGATGGTAATGCGGATTGGCCAATACAGTGCTGGAAGGAAACTGCAGGCTTATCGCCTATGATTTGCTACAGTTTTGGCTTCCCAAAGTCATTTCTTCCCCATTCCGGCTTCTTTGTCGACACTAATGATGCCATCACCTGACCTTATCTGTGGCACTAAGCGCAGCTGAAACCCCATTTTTCCCTCATTTTTCCTGAATCGATCAGGCTTGAGCGAGCAGTACAACACTGAAACCGAACGCCAGAGCATTCCCAACCGACGATTCACACAAAGGAGCATCTACCCTTCGACTCGATGTGGGCTGACGTTAAAGGAACACTGTGTTTACTAATGCGAACCCATTTTTGAAATTGGACCAATTTCGAAGGATACGTGAAGTCCGTTTTCCGTGCGATTCGTGCTTTACATTTTTCTGTGCATGGAGGAGTCAGTACCACCTCAATCCGGCGTGCCCCTTTTGATTCTGGCTGGTCGTTAAGCTTTCCGGCTCATTCCGTGCTTGGTCCTCCGACTTCCGCCGATACTCGCTCGCTCCGTTATCTGTGGCGCGCTTCGACCATTTGCACGGCAAACGAGTCAACTTGGCGGACAGACGTAGCATTAGAAGCGACGTACAGTATTTTGGTCGGGTTTTTTAAGTGGAAGAGACGGAATTGGTGAATGGAGATCTGAAGTGCCCTGTGACTAACACAAATCCTTATCATAAAAATTTTAATTACACATTCATCTGGACAGGAAAGGAAATGGGTCATAGAAAGAATGGTTTGAAAAATAAGAAGGCACTGCGCATGCACGCTGAACAGTCCTGTGGGGTACGATGTACACGTTAAACTTCGACGGCTGCTAGTCGTCCTCATGAGCTGCATCCATGTGAAGCTCCAAAGTCTTATCCCGAACTTGTGCACGGTTTTGACAGGGGCAAGCTATCCGTCCTCAGTCACATCAAACCATTGTCACTGAGATCTCCAAAACCCTGTAGACAACTTAGCCTACACCACCAACCCCTGAACACACTTAACCATTGGGCTGATGATTGTCTGGAACTCTATCGCCTCGATCATCCGCCGCGGTTGTGTGCTGCGTGGTCAGGAACGTTGCAAATAATATTCCACCCTTCCTTGCGACCAGCATCCACGTCCGCGCAGTCCCCGCTTCAAACCCCACGCGAGCGCATCACGACAAGGGAACCCAGGCGAGGACGAACCACAGAAGGATCGCGGCCATCACGGCTGGGACGTCGAAAAAATTTCACTCGTCCAAGGTTGAAGCTTTTGCGGAAGATGAACTGTTTATCAAAGGTTTGTTTGAGGGTGTAATCGGGGTTTGTGAGGATACGCATGTGAAGCCATGCACCATATGTCGGGCTGTTTGAGTGGCCGCACGAAAGGAGCTCTAGAGATGCGAATAGGAAACCCTGTGGAAGTAGAAACGCGAGAAGGCACCCGTGGATAAGGCGAGGAGTGCAATAAAAATGGTGCAGCTTTTTCTGTGAGATGCGGTTATTATCACTTTTACTTTATTCAAATGGATGGATTGTCCCTTTTGGTACTCCCTTAGCTCTGCCCCAGTGCTGAAATGTCCTGCCTGTTGCTATGCCACCCATCAACATACATCTCAGTGAGTTCATTGATTAGTTCCTGCTACGCAAGCAGCGATATCCTCCTCCAGCAATTTACGCGCACATTCCATCATTCTTAAATGGCATAGAAACGCGTTTCATGGCCAGGAATACCCTGTATGCGGTGGTAACTTCACACCATTCCATAGAGCTCGATGATATTGCTTTATCCTTCTCAACTAGAACACTATCGGCCAAGACCTTGCGAATTGAATCACCCATCGACCTTCACGACAAATAGACTATTTGCGATTTTCTACTCAATAACCTTTTTAAAGCTTGTTGACCATATCCGTTTATTCTTGACGTACAAGCCCAAATAAACTGATCACGGAATAAGCTAAAGTTCGTTTGGGTGGGGTGTCAAGGGAATTCCCCAACATTATCTGGGGTTCAATTTCAGGCTTGAGCGTGACGTTCAATGAGAGTCCTGGGAAACATTCATGCCCGCATATTTGTGGTCGGTACAAAAAATCAGCTGTCAGCAGTCACAACCTAGAGAGACTTCGTTCCAAGCGTTGAGGCATACGGATTGTCGTCAGATCCAAGTCGCAGTTGGAATTCACGATACGAAAGTTGTCGATATTACGAGGATGTCGGTATAATTTTTTTGCTCGTCGCGCAAACACATCGAACATCATAAATTCAGTTTGACAGAAGAAGCACGAGGCCTGGCAAGTTCGCAAGGAGGGACAATTATGAGTTATTTTTTATGTAGCCACAGTGACCACGTTCGGTTCCACGTTCTGAATGTACGGTCCCTTATCTTCAGTAACGTAGGGACCGCGTGGGAAGACTAGCCCGCAAATAATTTAATTATCGCTGATGAAAACAGGAGAAACAGGACGCGGCGACGCATCTGCTCATTTCGAGCTCATTTATGTCGGTAAATTGAGGGGAGGCGGTGACGGCGCAGAATTGGGGGAGAAAGAAATGGCAGGGGATGGCAATGCAAGCCTCGGGTTCAAGAAGGCGAAGGAGGCGCCGCTCGTCACTTCCGTGAAGACTAATATTCCCGTAATGGACGGGGACACGTATGGACGATTGGTCTCGTAAGTTCGCTGGTCTGAGCTGGAGGCGGTTCACTCCAGGGCATCCATACAGGCGTCCCATGGCCGTGCGCCACGCAATCGCAAACGGATACAAGATCGGGGCAAAGCCGACGGGGATCATGCTCAAGGAAACCCCCGTACTCGTGCGGCCCGCCGGCGCTGCGATCGTGGCCAAACGTTACAGAGATGAAAACTGAACATACCCATCGACAAAACACCCATTCTAAGGAAGGAACATTACAGAATTAAAAGAAAATCTTTCCATAGTCATTAGTTGCCATCCACCTGCAACCATGACAATCAAAGCATGCGTTGCACAACCACTGCATTCACCAACCCCGCTTCCTTCAATGTTATCCCCTCCTCCGCCAAGTCCCGGTTCGGGAACGTGGTCATGATTGCGTACTCGCGCGTACCCTCTCCCGGCCGGCTTGCGTTGATGAAGCGCCGCAGGTCTCCGACCGTGTGCGTGTGGTTCATGCGCGCCACCATTCGTGTCCCATCTGCGAGACGGATCTGGATGCTGGTCACGGGCTGGCTTGGATCTATGGTGAGGCTGAGGGGCGCGGGTGCGGCAGACAGTGGTGAGAATGACGCGTCGTTTCCTCCGAGCGGGAAACTTCCTGGTACACCACCACTGCTACTCGAAGAGGAACTCTCGGATGGATCTCCCAGGCGGTTACCCGCACCACTGAAGGCCTTCACTCCCGAAGCAGCAGAAGGTTTCTTGCCTGAGGCGGAGGAGGCCGCTTTGGCTGCCGCCTCGCTCCAAGGTTCCTTCATGCGGTGGTCAACGCGTACATCTACCTGTTGATCCGGTTGCACGTTCAGAATATGGATTGGGGCGCGCCTGTGTTGCTTCATTGATCAGGGTTGCGTAAGGACGCGAGGCAGCTTACCCCGAATTTATGGCTTGCAACGCCTCCTCATTTGCGGGATCGCCATAGCGCATCAGAGGGCCGTCCTCGACCGTGAATCCGTCTGCCCAGAATGTGAGACGTCTCTCGACGTGGTCGAGTTCCTCTGGGGCTTGTTGGGATGACAGCGGTGGCGGAGTTGTCGTGGAGGAGGAGGACGCGCCATGTTCGTCTTCGGAGCCAAGGCGGTATCCTAACAATCAGGATTAAAGCGCGAACAAAGTAAAGGAGGCGGAAAGCGAACCTGCGCCTGTGAATGCGGCCGGCTTCTTTTCCTGGCTTGCCTCGTCGTCCCTCTGCTGCTGGGACCCTCTATCTCGATGCACTTTAGCTAACGAAATAAGCAGGGACGCAGAGAATATACCTGGCCGCCTTGCCGAGAATGTCCTTGATGAGATGCGTTGGCTTCTTTGGCGGCCCTTGAACCGCAACGCCGCTCTTTTCGCCGCCCGCGTAAAACTGCTGCGCATCTTCGTCCTCGGAACCGATGCTCGCCTGGTGGTTGCTTTGGTTGTTGGTGTCCTTGTTGAGGTCGCCAAGAGACCGGATGTTTGACATTTTCTGAGGAGGTTGGTCCGTATTTCGAAGTGTGAACGCGTGTCGAAATATGTTCTCATTGTCAGTTTGGAAATAATCCTCAACACGCTTCCCCATCATCTAGGGGCTTTGCTTGAAAACGTCTGCAGTCCGTCTCACGTAGCACTCTCACAGTTACCCGACAGCTCAGCCACCTCTTCAAAGAAAGGTTACCGCTACATTGAATACCAAGTGCCCCGCCCTCAACCCCTCAACTGCCTGGGCTTCAACATATCGCGTGTGCTGCGCCGCATTCATTGATTTCAAGCTTTGCCTCTCATGCAAATCCCCTCCCAGTGCGACGTACCAAGAAATTTGCATTGTCGTAGATAAAGTCTTAAACTGCTTCCGGACACGACATGGTTCACTCGTCAAACATGACCCAATGAAAAACAATCTCAAACGGACAATACTCCCTCACCATGCTCAACGCAACGTTTTCATCACAGAGTTTCCTGCCACAAGCAACATCACTGCAATTGCATTATGGACTATGACAAGTGGCGTTCAATATTTGTGACGACGACGCCCTGACCCTCGCGTTTCTAAGCCTAACGGGGTCCTCCGGCCATCACTGCACGAACAGATGAAATTTATGGTTCAGAAGAAGGTTCATTCTGCTGCATTTGCAGATGCGACGAGTTGACGATGTTTCCATCTTAATCTTTTTTCAAAAATATCTCGCTGTCGTCATTCCACTTTATTAGATTCTATCGCATATCGCAGAAAACTTGGATTGTCGTCTGTGCGATTTTATTGTAAACGAGCGGACAGTATCCCTACAAACCCTCAAAACGACGGTCTGTATCACCATGTAATACGCCGCACTTTGCCCAGGTAGGAAAATCAGGCATTGTCACTTTTCAGTTGTGCTCAACAAGCTCGCTGAGTATCCCTTCGCCTCAACGCCGCACATCCGGATGTTTCAACCCTTGCCTTTATAATGTCACCCATTGTATTTCCTGCCCGTAAAGGACGATGCATTCAGAGCCATGAGTCGCACGTAACTTATGCTGGCAACGACAGAACCGTATTGTAGGTAATTTAAGGGGTTCAAGGAGCAGCTTCTTCCTCGAATGTTATGCAGCAAAATGTGGGACTTTGGAGTGACTAGCCATGGTGATTACGCTGATTGTGTGAGCAGACAACGCTTTATAAGGCAGTCAGTCTGCTCCGCAAGAATACCAGTCACCGTCATACGCTTCGAGTCATTTTACCTCGGATTTGTTGTTCACAGTAAAAGTACTTCACGCAGAAAAGGTCAGGAAGACGGGAGGGCATTGAAAGCCCTAATCCCTTAGTCCACTGAACGGTATTATATCAAAAGCAACAAAAATTTGGCCTTGAAGAGGGGATTTCAGGACAGCCCGCATTCGCGTGAGAGAAATCGTTGAAGATTTGATATGGTAGCTTGGTGGCGTCCAAATCCATGCACACCTTAACCCGTGAACGCACAGCGGAAAGTGCATTCTTCCAGCCAGAACCAATATACGGAAGTCGTGAGCCAGGAGTTTACTGTTGGTGAGAGGCTCGCCCATTTTCCCTCTCGTGCGATTGCCCTAACCCGGCCCCCAAACTTGTTGACAGGCAAGGTGGATGCCGGCATGGCGATCCTACTCTCTCCAGATCATCATCTCATAGAGTTCCCCGCGACCATTCTGCCCGTGAGTTTGCACCTTCGTAGCCCTGACAGGGTTACAAACAATTCAACGCGCTTCAGGACGGAGTAACCACAGGGTCCATCATCAATGTAACGATCGAGAGAAACCATGACGAAGAACGTAGGAAGCGGTACGTTTTATTGAGTATTTATTGGGAGCACGTTGCGCTCCGAACTTGGCCCCTCAACGCAGCACTACCACAGAGAAGAATTCATGGACATTCAAGATGCCATTTTGGAGCAATACTCGAAAGCCCCTGAGCCGCCCCGCATCGCGCTCAAGTCCGTCACGCAAACCAGCGCCATCATCACATGGCAGCCCCTCCTCCTCCACAGTGCAGACCTGCGCGGCATCGACGTTTACCGAAACAACGAGAAGCTCTCCCTTGCAGTTCCTCTCACATCCACGAGCGCGAAATTGAGCGGCCTCGAAGTGAACCACGCGTACGAAATCAAAATCGTGGCCCGCACGAGCGCGGGCGCGTTCGAATCCAACACACTGAGCGTGCAAACGCACACGCTTGAAAACTTGACGGGAATCAACGTCTCATTCGGACATTTGTCAACGCCGGCCGAGAGCGCGAGTCTGATTGCGCTCCTGAAGCGCATTGGAGCCAAGTATACCGAGGAACTGTCGACGGATAATACACACTTAATTTGCGTGTATGGGAAGGGTCCCAAGTTTGAGAAAGCGAAGGAGTGGAGTATTCCATGTGTGTCTCCAGATTTTTTGAAGGCATGTGAGACGAACGGGCGCATTATGCCCTCTCATTCATTTTACGTGGAGGCGGCAGAAAAATGAGAGGCGAAAGATGTCAATAAACTGGGTACGTTCTACTGAGAACAAACAATGCGCTTTCTGTCATGTTATTACAGTTGAAGTAAAAGGGACAATGGTTGACGTTTACCAATAGGCTTGCGGGTATGGCGCAGGTTCCGCCTTTTGATTCTTCCACAGGTTGGCTGGGTGAAATACTTAACTGCAAGGTCCACATGATGAAATTGAACCAGTAGTACTTCCAAAGGATGCCGGTGATGCTACTCAGCTCAGAAATCTAGTCACAGAGTTTCACATCACACTGCAGCAGACAAACAGCGAGTAGGTGAAGAAAGGGAGTTGAACGATTTCGCGCTTTCCAGCCCTCTTCTCACCATATCTACTCATATAATCCCTACGCCCTCCGCATGCGTCCTTCATAAGCACCATATGCGATCTCCTCCGGTGCATGCCAACTATGAAGAGCCCCGCTCAGAAACGGAGTTGAGTTCAACCAGGGTGAGTTCACCATCTTTGTCTCTTTAATACAACGAACACATGCACATCCTTCCCCAGATTGACAAAGAATGACATGTGGGCAAGCGCAGTGAAAAGAAACTATTTTAAGTTGCGCAGGAGGAACACCTGGCTGAAGCGGTAGCATGTGTGGGCTGGATTCTCATTGCACCAGAAATGTGGAGGTGCAGCCGAGAGGGAGAAAAGAGCAAACCACACAACTTTCTTTCAGAGACACTTCTTCAATCAAAGATGGAGAAGCTGATGCGAACCTCTGCGCGGCAGCTCCGAGCGCTGTCTCCGCCCCCAATGAGCTCCACGGCCTCCGCTGGGATCCGCGTCAGTCTGACGGGCGGCCGTAGCCTGACTGTCGGGGCGAGACGGAGCCTGTCGAGCGCCATCGCAGCCCGCGACGCGCACAACGACTTCTTAAGCGGTGCGAACGGAACCTATATTGACCAGATGCACGCAGAGTGGCTGCGCGACCCTTCGTCCGTCCACGCGTCCTGGCGCGCGTACTTTGCCAACATTGCCCACGGCTCCAACCAGCCCTTCATCAGCCCCTATGCCCTCCCAAGCCCGCATCCCAGTGCACCACGCGGACTTAGGTCTGCCTCTGCTCTCTCCTCCTTCTCTGACCCGGCTTCCGTGCCCCTCGGATCCTATGTCGAAAACAACAAGATCCCCGCGGGCGAGATCCTGGACCACATGAAGGTCCAACTGCTCGTGCGCGCCTTCCAGATCAGAGGACACCAGCTTGCTGATTTGGACCCCCTCGGCATCTCTGTCGGCGATGCCCGGAAGGCACCCGAACTCGACCCGAAGCACTACGGGTTCACGGACGCAGACATGGATAGACAGTTCTTTTTGGGTGAGAATTCTACTTTGTTTCATGTGGTAGACGGCTACGCCCAAGATGGCCGGGAAGCTGTATTGGTTGGCGTGAAAATTGCGATTCGGGGTTCATGCCGGCAGATCGGGACTGCAAGGGACCACAATTTGAGGGCAACGCAAGCGGGCAACTAGGACAGGATGTCAAAAGGTCCGATAGGAGCATGAAGAAGTGGATAGGAGAGCATGAATACTGAACGCGGCCGTCTGATTTGCAACTCCACGAAATCCATAAAAAACCAGGTCAAGGAATCCTTCCTGGATTCCTCGCCAATGAAGGCAAGGAGAAGCTCACACTGCGTGACCTCGTTGCTCGCCTGCACGCGACGTACGCGAGCACGATCGGTATCGAATACGGCCACATTAACGATCGCGGCGCCTGCGACTGGTTGCGCGAAAAGTTTGAGGTCCCCGTGCGTTACTCGTATAGTAAAGCCGAGAAGCTTGTCATTCTGGACCGCTTGATCTGGAGTGACTCGTTTGAACGTTTTGTCGCAACAAAGTACCCATCCGAAAAGCGTTTCGGTCTCGAGGGCTGCGAGAGCTTGATTCCTGGTATGAAAGCCTTGGTAAGTTCGCACACGAAGTTGCACCTCTTCCTCGAATCGCTCATCCACACCCCCGTTAGGTGGACCGCTCCGTCGAACTTGGCGTTAACTCTGTGGTCATGGGCATGCCTCACCGCGGCCGCCTCAACGTGCTCTCCAACGTGGTTCGCAAGCCCAACGAATCCATCTTTGCTGAATTCGCAGGCAGCCGCGACGACACTGTCGAAGGCTCCGGCGACGTCAAATACCATCTCGGCATGTCCTACGCACGCCCCACCCCCAGCGGCAGCATCGTGAACCTCAGCCTTGCTGCCAACCCCTCGCACCTCGAGGCCGTGAATCCCGTCGTTCAGGGCAAGGTGCATGCGCTCCAGTTTTACCAGAACGACACCCAGGAGCGCGCCAAGGCGCTCGGTGTGCTCTTGCACGGTGACGCTGCGTTTGCGGGACAGGGTGTGGTCTACGAGGCGATTGGGCTCGCGGATTTGCCGTCGTACACGACGGGGGGCACGATTCACATTGTGGTCAACAACCAGATTGGGTTCACGACGGACCCGCGCTTCAGTCGTAGCACGCCCTACTGCAGTGACGTGGCCAAGACTGTCAGTGCGCCAATCCTGCATGTGAATGGAGATGATGTGGAGGCGGTTACGTTCTGCATGCAGCTTGCGAGCGAGTGGAGGGCGAAGTACAAGAAAGACGTTGTGATTGATATTGTATGTTACCGTAAGCATGGACACAATGAGATTGATCAGCCTGGATTTACTCAGCCCAAGATGTACGAGGTTGGTGTTATCAGCTGGTTCTGTATATGCCTTGCTCACGCATTCTGTCTTATTTGCAACGTAATGAACAGAAAGTCAAGCAGATGGTCCCTGTCGCCGAAAAGTACATCAAGCAGCTTGTCGGAGAAGGCACCGTGACGGAGGGTGAGGTGAAAGCCATGAAAGACAAGATCTGGAACATCCTCGAAAAGAACTACGAAGACTCCAAGACGTACAAGCCGACCCCGAAAGAGTGGGTTTCTTCAACCTGGGCTAACATGAAGGCCCCCGTTGAGCTGGCCGAAGAGACTGTCCCAGCGCAGGGAACCGGCGTGGACCTCGCCACCCTTCAGCACATTGGTGTCGCGGGATCCTCCTACCCCACCACCTTCACTGTGCACCCCAACTTGGCACGCATTCTCAAGCAACGCGAAAAGACCATCACGGAGGGCGAGGACATTGACTGGGCCACGGCGGAAAGCATGGCTTTCGGAACCATCCTCGCCGAAGGTATGCACGTGCGTCTCTCAGGCCAAGATGTGGAGCGTGGAACTTTCTCGCACCGCCACGCGCTCCTGAACGACCAGAAGACGGAGGAGCGCTACGTTCCCCTCAACAACCTTGTGGGCGCTGGAACCACTGTCGCGTCCCAGAACCAGATCACTGTTTGCAACTCGTCCTTGACGGAGTTTGGTTGTCTTGGGTTTGAGTTAGGGTACAGTATGGTGAACCCGAACCAGCTTGTCATGTGGGAGGCCCAGTTTGGTGACTTTGCCAACAATGCGCAGTGTATCATTGATCAGTTTATTTCATCTGGAGAGCAGAAGTGGTTGCAGGTTCGTAGTAGTTTCGTCTTGAATAATGGCGCTGACCGTGCCATGTAAACAGCGCACTGGCTTGACCATGCTGTTGCCTCACGGGTACGATGGTCAGGGGCCTGAGCACTCCTCTGCCAGAGTGGAACGCTATCTGCAGCTCTGTGACGAGGATCCATACACTATGCCTTCCTTCGGCACTGGAAAGGGTTCTTACGCCCGCCAGCATCAGGAGTGTAACATGCAAGTGATCTACCCAACAGTCCCCTCCAACTACTTCCACGCCCTTCGCCGTCAAGTCAAGCGCGAGTTCCGAAAGCCATTGATTGTCTTCACGTCTAAGAGCTTGCTCAGACACCCGCTCGCCAAATCCACCATTGCCGAAATGGCTCCCTCCACCCGCTTCCAGCGTCTCATTCCTGAAGTTCTTCATCCTAACCCTCTGGCTAACTTCAATCCTGTCCCTGAGAAGAGCGATTCATGGAGCGGTAATACTCCGGAACCGCGCATCCCCTACGCTCTCGTACAGGACCCCGCACACGCTGCCGTCCTCCCCGTCGACGTTCCCGCCCCCGCCGGAATCCAGAAACTCGCTTCCTCTCAGCCAGACTTCACTCTCTCGCCCCCAAGCGAAATCAAGACGCTCCTCTTCTGTTCTGGGCAGGTCTACTACCTGCTTAATCGCGCACGCGCCATCAACAACCTCAAGCACATCGCCATCGTACGTCTGGAGCAGCTGAACCCGTTCCCCTTCTGGGAGGCCAAAGAAGTGATTGATTTTTACGCGCGCCAGAGCGGCAGCCAGTTGCAGGACGTGGTGTACTGTCAAGAGGAAGCCATGAACTCGGGCGCGTGGAGCTTTGTCCAGCCTCGTCTAGAGACAGCCATCAAGTCGTCCGACTGGTACCAGAATGGGCAGGGCAAGGACGCTATTGCGGCTTACAATGCGCGCTTCACGCCCGGCGGCTTGGACAATTACTACCACAGCGTGGATGGGAGCCGTAAGAGTGTGCGTGGGAGCGCGCTCTTGCGGTACGCGGGTCGTGACATTAGCGCGGCCCCATCTACAGGTCTCAAGAAAGTGCACGCATTCGAGGACAAGATGTTCGTGAGCGAGGCGTTGTTGGGTGGTGAGCTTAAGATGCCCTTGTCGATTGAGAATGGCATTCCCAAGTTCTTTTAAACCGCGGAATGGCAGGGTGAGACCCGGACCTTGACTAACTGTTTTTTTGGCGTTTATTCTCTTTCTCGTTTGTTTTTCCGGGTAACTGCTGTGCGTACTTGGGTTGTCTGACTCAGAGTGCGCGTGCAATACATTCGCCGTTTGCAACCTATTCATCTATCTCTCTGAGGACGAAGAAGCAGACAATCTTTGAATCAACATTCTTTGTCTGCCAATTGATTAGCTAGTCTTTACTTAAGTTGAAACAGCCTTTCGTGTCACTGATAAACCGGGGTTTTGCATTTTCACAATTCCTGTTTCTATTGTCGTACCTCTCTTCTGGAAGACGACCCGCAAAAGGCCCGAAGCGAGTATAAATGCGCTTCTCGAAGCCGCCTTTTGGATACAAGAAATATACGAGCCAACCCTTAAGAACATGAAATTCTCGTCACTGTTCCTTTCAATGTTGATTGCATGCGCCTCATATGCAGCTGCGGCACCTCGCCGCAAAGCGTTTGCTATAAAGCCGGCGCACAGTCCTATTCACTGAATTGTCTTTACGTTTCCTTTCCCAACTGCTTATGAAGTAAACGAGGCTTTCACCTTATTGTCTCTTTGTCCTGTTGCGTTCTTTTCACTCTGGCGAATTGGCCGCGTCATGCCTGCGTCAGACTTCCACGATCTTCCACCAAGTTCCGCTCCTCAACGCGCCAGCGCAGTCTATCGAGCCGCACAAGCCTGCAAAAGACACCCTCAAAACATATGGCCCGCACAATGCCGACAAAACGCGAATTCAAATGCGCGCCCATCCCAGTTGCGATGGAAACGCGCAATATCGTCAAAAATCTCGCCTTGTTCCTGAACAGCACCATGGTCGGATGTACTTGGTTGACCAAGGAGTACTTGCGCGACATTGTTGACCTGTTGTCCAACTGCGTGAGGGTCGCGGTTTCATCGGTGCATTTGCACACCTTAGTAGCGCTGCGCCCATACCAAGACCTGAATCCTACGGACCGGTTCCAAATCATTGTAAACCAAAACCGTGTCCGTATTCCGGATCCGGGTTCATTTGCGAAACTACTGACAACGTTGCATATGAACTCCCCTCTGCTTGCATCATAGCGTTGATAAGGAAGGCTGTTGGCCGTACTGCCTCAATTGACACATTTGACTCATCTAGTGGCCCACCCCCATTGACTTTTTGATCGAATGTGCGCAGTTGAAGTGGCTGGATTTGAGGCTTATTGACAAAACCGTTCAAGCAGAAGATATCGCGTATATTGAATCATTACCAAAGACTCGATGAAGGGGAGTGAGCATCACTTTGGCAGAGCAGGATCAGTCATTCCTGAATGCGTCGGCTGATACTTATGGAAGGGTTGAATTGATGGAAGATTACCACCAAGATTGGAGTCGAAAAAAAACACTTGAATATTAGGCAAACTTTATTTGTGATGCTCATGAAGCTACTGTGGAAAGAGCGCGCTTACCTGGGTGGAAGCACGCAGAACCTGGCGCGTTTTTCAGTGCCAGTCGACAAGCGTCAGGTTCTTGATTAACATAATAATATATCTATTTGCAACAATGAATATACCTGGAATCTAATTCAAGAACGTAGTTTCAAAATGCCAGAACAGAGGTTCTAGCCCGTGGAGAGCAAACCACACCGAGATCCAATTTTCATTCGGCAAACATGCGCTTCAAAGTCTGGAGTGCTGTCCTGACTGTGTAATTTTCGGAACTTACGGATGCAAAAGATTAAGAAGAGAGTATCGAAGGAGCTAAAGGCGATTCTAGTCCAAATGTGAAATGAAAAACTATATGTCCTGGATCTTTTTTCGCGTGGAATTGCGAAGTTGTTAGGGATTTACATCGTGAGCTTTCCATTATTCACCTAACTAACTTATGGGAGGTGGATTGTCCAAGCAACGAGCAGTTGCTCCTGCTGCTCCAAGTAAGAATCTTCAGCTGGTTGTAATGATATGACGTTTCATAACGCGTACAACAGTAACGGAAGAGTCAAAAAAGAGGTCGCAACTACAAACTCTATCCATCGGCGATCCCATAGAATCTTCCGTTTCCGCTCCCAATTCAGCATTTCCAGATCCCGTCCCCGAAGCCTCGAAGCGAAAGAAGCAATCGCAATCCTTGAAACCAAAGACGGTGCCCGCGAAGGCATCAGCACTGGTGGTGGTTGAATCAACCCTCCAAAACACGATTGAAAACGTAGAATCATCTGCGCCGACTCAACAAATACATAATATTGACAATGCCACTATATATCCTCCATATTTTGGCATGGATCCGGCGGATAATGAATCAGCTCCTCACCAGCCCCAGGAATTGAGTCCTCAACCCCTTGATCATGCGACCCCCTCCGACACCGAGAACACACTCTCCCTCGAAGAAGCGAAAAAGTCTGCCATGATCGCAACATCGGAAAGTAACCCTCTTTTGGACAATATCAAGTTAGATACTGCCATGAGGAGCAATTTTGTGGCTGTCGAGGATACGCCGTCCACTTCGTTACAAATTGATGCTTCCGACCGTCCACCGCCAAAAACGATGGGTGCATTTGGGGGTGATGAAGAACTGGAGCCTGTTGTTGGGATTCGAGGACTCTTGGCAAAGAAAAAGAAGCCGACCGAGGATGTCATGGTCATAAAATCTGAAGTGAAGTCACATAATTCTACCATTTCTGATTTGAAGAGGATGGGAAGTATGGAGTCTATTGAGCTATTTGAGGCGTCATGTCTTGAAAACGCGGTTTTGACTGCACCTGGTTTCACATCTGACGTCACAAGCCCAAAGAAAACAACCACAAATCCCGTTCAATCGGAGGATATCCATCCATTTGGGTTTTTTGAATGAGTATAAACTTGCAACCTCCTGATGAACCGAAAGTAAAATTGTATTTTAAAACTCCGATAATGATCTTTTAAGCTTTTTGTTGCTCTGCTTCACACCCCTACGCAGACCGCCAAAAACAAGGCTTCCTTTGCGCATTGCACTAGCTTGTGCGCTGCAGGTTTGACTGCCTTTTCGGAATCACATTTTAGTAATTGCGAATGACGGCCAAGGAACAATTGCATGAAGCCCCTGAGCATTCCAACGTCCAAACCACACGCATCAAGTATTCATATTTTTCTAGTCTTCAGAATCGAATTCAGCCTTGAGAAGGCAATTCTGTTAAGCCTGAGGGGCTAGTTATGATTCTGGACTCACTCGAGTTTGATGTGTTTTCACATCCCATTTCTCTCAATCATTCATGATTCGCCCTGTGTGAAATGGAATTAGAGTGAGGAGGTGCGCACCTCTTTTGAATCCATTTTCAACTTTTTCACATCTTTACGTTCGTGGCAGGCAAGAAATGGCGGATATAACACCCGGTTTTATGTTTATTGTGTTACACTTTGAAGGTGATTTCGGGTTAAGAGAGCCATACTGTTTCCTCAGGTATGTGACGACGAGAGAATTAAGTATATTCTCACAGCGCGTCTGTTTAGAGAAGCCCGGGCGACGGCCGCTTTCTGAAATGATCCAGGAGTCTATTTCCGCAAATGACTTTTTCCTGAAACCAGCATCGTTGCAGCCCAATATCTCCCCAATTTTTCACTCTTTGAGGACCTCTTCACGCATCAGCCTTCTCGCTTTTTTCGTACACCCAGCACCGCCAATCAAAAAATGGTAAGCAGCCTGGAACAGTGTCGGCCGCCCCTGCGTTGCTAGATCCGCTGCGTCGCCGCGGGAGGCTGCCTGGTTGCTGGGGTGATCGACTGGGGAGCGGACTCGGACGTTGGGAGACACGGATTTAAGGGGACCCAACTGGTGGCTGGCTGTCCGAGGACCGCAGTCATGCAGCTATGAAGAGGATTGCATGTGATGACATTACTGGAGGGATCAATTGGCTGGGCGTTGTGGATTGGAGACTTGGGTGCTGTGTGGGCTTGTGCACTCATTGGGTTCGAGAAGAGCACGGGTCGGTTGCGTGCTCTCATCGAAGGCTCCGTTCTCCAACTGCGTGGATTGGGACGGAAAGCAGGTCGTTGATGGAACTGGGAGTGTTATGGAGTCGGACATGGGCATCGATCAGACTCAGGATGTCTATATTTAACCCGCTTCATCCGTCACACCTACAGTCTTCCAACTGGCTCAGAATCGGTCTTTACGGTGGAATCCATGGTCTCCAGCTGGTGCGTGTCTTGATTTCGTCAAACTGCAATTTTGGTGGCTGACCTCCTGCGGTCGATAAATAGTTGACCGCCATCATCACGCTTGCGGGCATTGCCGATCAGGCCAGATATGGACCCTCCGGTATCTGCATCCTCTACATTCAGGATTACAAGGTGGACCAGGCGAACCCGGGATACTACCTCTTCAACGCCAACTCCTCGGCATGCAGCGGAATCATGGGTCTGGGCGCCATCAGCATGCTCCTTGCCCTCATTGTAGGCGCTGCGTCCCTTTACTACATTGTCCGCGCAGAGTTCCGTGCCGTGCGCCTCATTTTCGGAATGGCTGTGGTCGCCATCGTCGAGACCCTTCTCGCTTTCCTCATGGCCGTCGTGGCCACGATCGGTATCAACACGACCTGCGGTCAGTTTGCCGGAGCTGGATTCAGCTGCTCGACCATTTTCAGCGGCGGATTCTTTGAGCAAGAGACAAGCAAGACATACCCCAAGAGTTTGGGTGTCGTTAACATGGCTGTCGTAACGAGTTGGCTCTGCTGTTTGTCCTGGGCAGCGTATGCGGCTTTGGAGGTGCTTAACTGGAGAAACTCAGTGTGAAAGGGAGGCTTGCTTTTTGTCTTTGGCTCAATTGTCTGTTCTCATGCACTGCTCGTTGTTCATGTACCTTGTCCAAAGTACCTCTTCTTTTTACATTTTGCCGTTTGTTGTTTGCCCTGTTTACCCCTCATTTGTGTTGTTCCCCTTCATTTGCTTGCCATGGTTTGGTTCGTTGTTGGATGTAGGGCTGAATTGACCGATTCCCTCTTGCTCTCTTTCTCCTTGAGGTAAAAAATAGACTACTGCATACACCTTCTTTTCCAAATAAATGATCTATTAAGCTTTTAGATTCCCCTGCCGTTTAAATAATAGGCGGGATCCTGGGAAAGAAAATAGCATTGCGTTGAAATCAAACAATCGGAGCGAAGCCGCATGACGAGCAGGATGGGTTTAAAGTCTGGATCCAGATGGGGGGCAGAAAGGAGGGTGCATTATTGCTCGCAAAATACATGAAGTTAAGTTCAAGCCAACGCTGATTGAGCTGCCGAACAAAATTGGGCCCAAGGCACAACGCGACAAGCAGGTGAGTGCCACGGTAGCGCGCAAAACCGTTCCCGACACAGATTAGAGTTTTTACCATGAAGGTGTGAGGAGACGCGCATCTTTGAGGTCGTCAAGGTTGCTGACGCACCGGCAGAGTGCAGGCACGCTTTGCCTCATATCTTCAATCAGTCGCAAGAGGGAAGTTTTCTCGAGAAAAAAGATTTTACTCAGAATCCAACCATGTCGATTGGAGTCCCCGTCAAGGTAGGCAGCAAACACCGCGATACACTCACGAAATCGTCTGATGCAAGAGTCTGGTCCGCTTTGAAGAGTCGGAAGCCTGTCAGCCAGCTGGCTTCGTGCGGTCGAACATTTCTTGGGCCAGAAGGGTGCATTGCTGAGAGTCCCCAGTTCCATGCGTATTCAGTTCGTATCAAGGACTCTTTGGGGTACCGTGGCGAGCGGAATGAGAAGACTGCGCACTAACCCCTACCAAGCACTCGGATACAGACCCCATACATACGGAATAACTAAATCAGATATATACGCGTTAAATTACCAGCTTCTGCACGAGTCCATGGGGCACATTGTGACACTTGAGCTTAAGACTGGCGTTCTGTACCGAGGAACCCTCCTCGATGCCGAAGACAACATGAACGTCCAGCTTAAGAGTATTACAGTGACGCAGCGCGACGGTAAGACGAGTGTGCTGGACCAAGTTTTTGTGCGAGGGTTCGTGTCATCGTCTATGTTTGGTCGCCAGAGGGATTGACCAGTTGAGACGCCTTTAGGAGCCAAGTGCGCTACTTTGTTGTGCCGGATATGCTGAAGAATGCCCCCATGTTTCGCAAGATTGGACCCGGCGCCACGAAGGGACGTGGTATTGGATTGGGGAGGGGAAAGGCGACGGTCGCGAGAGCGCAGGCAGCACGGGGACGCGGTACGAAATGACTTTGTTTGACGGCTATGACGCGTTGATGATTGATTGGAACGATCCATTACAGGTAACTTCAATCGCGGGGGTCAGATTCCGATGGCTGCGGGTCGCGGCGGACGGATCTGATGAGGATGAAGGGATGAAGGGATGTGGATTGTGTCCGACATTTCTATAACGCAAGGTCGTTTTCTGTATTTTATGTCCACCACAATCATCACAAGATAGCGAAAGAGCGTGAGGGCGACAACCAACAAGATCCGATTCAATACCAATTTTACAAAACTTTCTGCCATTTTTGGCTGGGTTTCGGGCCCCGTTGCCTCGTGTTCCCTGTGAGCTGAACGTCTGAATCGCTGTTCAACGGTATTGGTTGTCAACCTGCGCCGAGCATCCAGCCAGGCAGAAGCCGTCGAGTGTTTTCGAACGATTTACCTCTGAACAACACCGAGAGAGCGCGGCTGCCTGCGATGACCACGGCAGATTTCCAGCGCGAGTTCGTCGCCATCTCCTCCTCTGAACAGGAACCGCGGCGACGGTGCGTCCCCCACAAAGCACCGCGCGCTGTCGAGGCAACGATGGCTTCCCCGCCGCCGGACGAGGAGAGATGCGAGGACATGGTTGTCACCGTCAGAACTCTGGGGCGCGGCGACGTTGCCCTCTCTGCGTCGTCAGCGGACACACTCCCCATCCTCAAGCTGCGCATAGCACATGCCCTTCTTATCCCCGCAGATCGACAGCGCCTCATGTTTAAGGGCCGGGAACTTCAGGATACCAGCCACGCCACAACCCTCACTGAACTCGGACTCCCCACCGCAAATGCTGTCGTCCACCTCACCCTTAAACTGATCTTCAGCCTCTATGTCCGTCTAAGCCCCAACACACCCCTCTTTCACGTTCCCGATCTCACGCCAGTCGACCTGTGCGCGCGGATCCAAGAATCTGTCTACACGGCACAGGGAATCCCGCCAGCGCTCCAGCGGCTCGTATTCAAGGGCGTTCGCATGGAGGCTGACATACGGCTAGGCCATTACGGATTACAGGACCGCGACGTCGTGAGCATCCAATTACCGCTGATCACGGTGCGCGTGACAGAGAGCGTCACAAAGCGCGAGTTGGAACCGTTTGGAATGCATGCACTGGAGCCCGTGTCGAGTGTGAAGAGAGAGGTCGCGCGGTTGACGGGTTGCCACGAAGGGTTGCAACGATTATTTTGGAAGGGGCGTTTGCTCGATAGAGATGATTGGGGTATGTTTCGGTATGGATTGGAGGTGGGTTTTCATTATCTATCAGCGCTAGTGGAGGGTTGAGACTCACCATGGGCTCACTTGACGCCAGGAAGCAGCGTGTCATTTGTCGCTGACCATTCTTCTTCCTACATCGGCGCCGCGTCGTTCATCAGTCCCGTTCAAGCACACATCCATGTCTGATTCATCACCTCTTTTAGAACCCACAAGCTATCAAAGTGCCCACAAGTTCCGTTCAAGTTCTGACAACACTGTGAGTCTCAAAGAACGGATACATGCTACACGAAACCAATCAAAGAGTCTTCCGCGTCGACTTTTGGGCCAAGGTAGAAGCTCGGATGCGGGCTCAACCCATATCAACTTAGAGCCCTCGCCCACAAACTACGCGTCGAGTCACGATTCAGCCTCATTCCCTCAAGAAACGGATGGGACACAATTGAGTCTCAAAGACCGGATACGTGCTGTTCGAGAATCCCAGCGCGTTTCTTGGGACGCGGGAAGCTCACGGAGCTCTTTCGCTTCTTTAACTATGGAGAGCACACCTAGTAGCGTTGCTGGCTCTGAGTTAATAACAGACGGGGTGAACAGCATCACAGCATCAAGAACCGGATACGAGCCGTGAGGGATTCCAGGGGAACGTCGCTTCGGGAGACGGACAACCTTCTCACTGTCGATTTTCCTGAAAGGACAATGTTGGCGACGCTCCTGTTGCACTTTTGTGGGGGAATATGCCTCTCAAAGACCGCATACAAGCTGCAAGAGGAATGCGGATGCAAGGGCAAGGGCGGAGACCTTGATAATTTTGAATAAATTCATAATTCTCTATCGCAAATGATACAGAATTGATGTTGGAACGAACGGATGAACACGATGATTCATGATTGAACATGTAGGAATTTGATAGGGCGCTTGAACCTTCGCGCACGAGGCTTCATCAGTATCCAATACAGAATCATTCAAGACCTAATGAGGCAACCCTGCCAGTTACCCCGTCCCTTTGCATCTATGCTTCGGAAGCTCAAAGTCAGCAAACCTTCATGCATCCCCACTCGCTCAAGTGAATCTTCAACCATCTCCACAACGATGATAGTGCGGCTCTGCACGGGGCGCGAGCTTCATTTGCCTTTCCCAATCGAAACTACTACAATCTGGACCGTTAAACAACGATTGCAGGAAGAATTGATGATCCCAGCTCATTCGATTGCTCTCACTTTCAAGAATCAGAAATTTCAGGATTCATGGCATATAGACAAGATTGATATGGAGAACGGCATGGTTTTTGACTGTTCCCTTGAGTTTGCTTTTCTTTCAGATTACTATTAGCAACATAACAGCATTCTTTATGACACTGATTTTCTCTTGCTGCATATTATGTTGCAACATCTAGGAGGGCTCAGGCCCCAATCCCACAGTTTGATTCAATGTTGTGGTCTCAAGTGAATAGAAGTATTGTGATTCATGGTCACAGTCAACATCCAGCTCCAAGAAGTCTGCCTTTGGCTCCACTCACAAGATCAAGCAATATGCAGATTTCATATCCCTTTCTGTCCCTTGCATGGATTGCAACATCCAACCTGTCCCTTTGACAGCAGTACTATATCATCATCATCATCTTAGTCCATGTTTGCCTTGGTTGTTTGGTTCAGCATTAGCTCCAATAAGCTGACTTTGCTGCAATTTTGTCAGTAAAATGTCACCTTGGATCAGAACTCACTGAGATCACAACATTCAAAGTCATTTCCTGAACTGGATGTACAAGACCATGCATACTAGTTTGGAATCTCTAATTCAGAGCCAGCTTCACTTCTTGTCAGCACTGCTACTTTTTTTTTATTCAAGTTGATCAACCTCTCCTTAATTGGCACTTGTTGCAATTTGGTGATGGAAACTGAGTCCTGTGATTCAAAACAAATTAACTTCTTTTTTGTCAACAGTTCCAAGTCAATTCAAATTCACAGAAGAGCTTTGGGCAGTGACTTATGTTAGGACCATGTTGCGGAGATCAAATAAGGTGAGAAGAAACTCAACCTTAACTGGATTGGGTCTTGGGAAGGGTTTTCTTGCATGTTAGAAAGCTGGGACAAAGAGTTAGGTTTTGGAATCGAATGAAGTCATAACACTGACTGTATTGAACTGACGAGAAACAAAAGGAAGTCAGCTTAAATAGCAGAGCTAATGAACAAACGAAATGAAAACGAAATGAGAATAAACAGATTCCAAAGATATGTAGTTCCCCTCCAAGACAACGTCTACACGAGCTCCACTGGTGCAGACTCCTGTTCCACGCTTCGCAGTTGCCTGTTATGAAAGTCAGCAGTCAATTCGATAATATGGCAAACATAATATCCCATTTCAGCGCAGAAGGTTCAATTCTGACATTAAATCGTCAGTCAGCATTGATTGGGAATTGAGATTGGGACTGATGCTGATGCTGATGCTGATGCTGATGCTGTGTTTGGTCTGTCATGGGAAGGGGCAACAGACGACGAAGCTGAAGATTCAGAGACTGACGCTACTGACGGCGTTGACAACGACCGAAACCTGGCGCCCAGGTCTGACGTGTTTGCCACTGCTTGCGATGCCTTGGTGGGCTTGCCGCCGTATGAGCGCGTTGGGCGGCGATGCGGTGTTTGCTGATGCTTCTTCATTTTGTTCAAATTCTCGGACCAGGTTTACAAAATGTATGCTTACTTAGCGGCTCTTTGTTCTTGTGGTACTTAATAAATAGTCTTTTCTGGTGTCTTTAGGGAAGATAGAAAAGCTGTTTAACACGTTTCCTTTGTTCAATTCGTTTTCCACCCCGGTTTGTGATTGGTCCATTGTGTTGTTCACAGCTGCGAACAGGCATTTGCGCACAAACATCCCGCCTCAACACACCCACTCAAAATTCCGCTCCTCGTCGCGCTGATAACGAGTCAGTATGTTACCCGCATGCCATGGTTCGCTCGATTGTCTGCATCTTCACTTTGAACACATTATCATATGCACTCTGATAATACGTGCAGTTCGTAAGTTGAATATTTTTAGTAGGAGCCACAGAGGAAGCTGTGACAATCGAAAATAATTGTGGGTGATTCCCGTGAGGGAAGTGCATGGGGCGTGACAGGGGGTTAAGAATGAGTCATTCTCCTTCCGGGAACAGCCCCCAAAAACATCACCACCACCAACATGGCTGCACCACCCTCTGAGCGGTACTTGCGCCTAGAGAAGCTCGGCGAGGGTACCTACGCGACCGTGTACAAGGGCAAGAACCGGCTCACCAACGACATTGTTGCGCTCAAGGAGATTCACCTGGATCCCGAGGAGGGCGCACCGTCCACGGCCATCCGCGAAATCTCGCTAATGAAGGAGCTGCGGCACGTTAACATTGGTGAGCGCTGCTCGTGGTTTGCACAGGATCTGATGGAGTTAAATATCCACGCTCACCAAACAGTCCGCCTCTACGACGTTATCCATAACGAAAAGACCCTCACTCTGGTATTCGAGTTCATGGACCAGGACCTCAAAAAGTACATGGACGTCAGCGGGGCGGCTGGAGCGCTGCCCCCACACATCTGCAAAACATTTCTGTACCAGCTTCTGCGCGGCATCGCCTTCTGCCATGAAAACAGAGTTCTCCACAGAGACTTGAAACCGCAAAACCTGGTAAAGACGCATCTTTGCACTGATGCCGTTGCTGATTGAAATGGGATTCAGCTCATCAACTCGCGTATGGAGCTCAAGATTGCTGATTTTGGTCTTGCGCGAGCGTTTGGCATTCCTGTAAACACGTTTTCGAATGAAGTTGTTACGCTATGGTACCGTGCGCCCGATGTGTAAGTTTTCGCTTGGTCTTTGCTGAAATGTCTCCAGTTTTGAGTATCAAATCCTCCCGCATCGTTGTCAGGCTCTTAGGTTCTCGAAACTATTCCACTTCGATTGATATTTGGAGTGCGGGATGCATTATGGCGGAGGTGTATTCGGGAAAGCCTTTGTTTCCGGGAAAGACGAATGAGGACCAACTGTTGCGAATCTTTAAATTATTGGGTACGTGTCCATACCGTGCAAATCCAAACGAAGTGTGTCATGGGATGGAAGGCGAGACGTGCTGTGTTTGTGTCTCATCAGGAGCGTTGTTGGTGTTGTCAAACGCGTCGCAAGATTACTTTGGGTGTTTCGCGAGCGATCGTTGAAATGGAGTCGAGGTTCACAAGCTTCAGTGACTTCACGAATTGTTAATGACCTCGCGCAAACCAGGAACCCCAACGGACACGACATGGCCCCACGTCTCAGAAATGCCCGAATACAAAAAGACTTTCCCCTTCTACCCAGCGCAAAATGTTGCCAGCAAGCTAACCATGATTGACACACTCGGAATCGATCTCTTGATTCGCATGATCATGTATCAGCCACAGCAACGCATCAACGCAAAAGAAGCTTTGCAACATATGTATTTCCAAGATGTGCAGCTACCCCCCGGCATTCCTGGTCCCGTCGTTCAAGGCGTTCCAACGGCCGTGTTGCCAAACCCCATGCAGCTGCAGCAGCAGCAATATGCAGCGCAGATCCAGGCTCAGCAACAGCAACAGCAACAACAGTACGTTGCGCAAGCGCAGGCGCAACAGCAACAGCAGTATGCCCATCATCAACAACTGTACGCGGCGCAGGTGCAAGCGCAGCAGGCGCAGGTTCAGGCGCAAGCTCATGCGCAGCAGCAGTATCTCCAACAACATCAAGAGCAGCAGCAGCAAAATCAATACCAGCCGCCGCAGTAGATATTGTCTGAGGAGAGTTGGTTATTGAAGGAGGAAGTCTTCATCAGGTCGCATTCACCTTGCTTCCTTGCACAGGAGTCATCAGATGGAATAAATTGTTGTGATAATGTGCTGTCAAAATGTGTGACTCGCTTTAAAGGTTTTGTAAACGAGTCATCGCCACCAAAGTCGACTGGGATTATGCATACCTTCGCAATGAATTTCAACGTTCGACAACTCGGATTTCAGTCCGTCAGACGGTCCGCCGGTTGATGCTTCGTCGTTTCTCTGTCTGGTCCCTCCTTGATTTCGCGATTCTCACCCGCCCGCCTTTTATTTGATAAGTAAGATTTCAAACTCTGGTTTTTCCTATGATGCATCATTGTTCTTCAGGGTGGTTGACAGTATCCGTCGGACATATGTACGATGTGTTGTTGGGGATTGTGGCCACAGCGCCGATAGGGTACGAACAACAAGGATGTGCTGGCGACGGTACGGCAGGTACTTTGACACAGGTGGCACGTTTGGTTCCGCTGTTTTGATTACTAAAACTAAACCACTGGGTGGGGTTTGTAGCTTCAACTTCTTTATCTTTTTAGTCCGAGTCTGATTTGTTCGAGTTCCAAGCCGCCTCTCCAATTCTAGCTAATCAAGCTCTTGCCATCCATCTCTGGCGGAATACTCAACCCCATCACATCCAACACAGTCGGCGCCACATCCGCCAAACAACCCACTGCTCCCTTCAAAAACTTGTACTTCTCTCCCGTCATGACAAATGGCACCGGATTGCATGTGTGCGCCGTATGCGGCGTCTCAACACCATCCGCCGCTGTCGCAATCATCTTCTCCGCATTCCCGTGATCCGCCGTCACAAACAAAATGTACCCATTTTCCTCACAGGCCCTGGCAATGATCCCGATCCCCTTATCTGTCGCTTCGACACCGCGAACGGCCGCTTCGTAGATGCCGGTGTGGCCCACCATATCAGGGGGCGCAAAGTTGCACATGATAAAGGGGAACTGGTTCGTGCCAATACGCTCTGCAACTTTTTCGGCCACTTCGATGGCGCTCATTTCGGGCTTGAGGTCGTAAGTAGCCACTTTGGGGCTCGCCACAAGCTCGCGCTCTTCGAGGACGTACTGGGCTTCTGTGCCGCCGTTGAAGAAGAAGGTCACGTGGGCGTACTTTTCCGTTTCGGCTGGTTTTGGGCAGGCAACGTTTTTAATTCCCGAGAGTTGTAGTTAGGAGTAGTAACATAAATCTGTACCAATGTGACACTGCGGTACGCGGAGCTTTCCGAGCCATTCGGCCAACACATTGTCCATCTTTTGAGGTGGAAAAATGTTGGCAAAGGGGAAGTCAGCCTTGTACTGAGTCATAGTGGTGATGCTCTTTTGCAAAGGAGGATGAAGTCAGAACACGTACGATATACTTTCAAAAGCCAGATCTGACTAACCAAATCCTTGGGCACTTTCTCGGCTTCAAATGGCATGGGCTGAATCCCCAACGCACTTGAAAGCTCACGCATACGGTCGGACCGATAGTTGAAAAACAAGACCGTGTCACCGTCGTTGATGGTTCCCTTCGCACCTTCAAGCACAATTGGCTTCAAGAACTCGTCCGTCTCGTCACGAACGTAGCACGCCTTGACGGCGTCGACGAAACTGTCGAAGCTCGTGCACTGCGTCACGCCCTTGCCGAGCGTGAGCGCGTCGTAAGCGAGCTTCACGCGCTCCCAGCGTTTGTCACGGTCCATGGCGTAGTAGCGGCCTACAATAGTTGCCAATGTGCCGTAGCTGTGTTATCGTCGGGAGTGGTGGAGATAAGGAAGGAAAGTGTGGGGGGAGGACAACGGCGCTGACAACGGCGCTGACCTTATCTCGTCGACCTTTGCCTTGAGTCTTTCGAGGTATGTCACGGCAGAGCGCGGACTAGTGTCTCTTCCATCTCCAAAGAAATGAATGTACGTCTCTGGCACACCGGCAGCCTTTGCCGCGTCGAGGATGGCGTGGAGATGGTTCTGGTGCGAGTGAACGCCCCCATCGGACACGAGACCGGCCAAGTGGAGACGACCCGTTCCGCTAGAAGATGCGGCGCGAGAGAGGCTGGCGGCAAGGTTGGGCTGCGAGGCGAGAGTCTTGTTTTGGAGTGAAAGGTCGATACGCACAATGTCCTGGTAGACGACTCTTCCAGCACCAATGTTCAAGTGACCGACCTTATTGATCCGATCATGTATTTTAGGAGCCACAGGGATGATGGTAAGACAAGACATTATCGATGCATATTTATCGATAAGCTGCATTTACCTCACTGTTTCCCATCAGTCCGTCCGGCAGTCCGACAGCGAGCCCGTGCGCAGCCAACGTCGTGTACCCTGTCTCGCTAGTTGCGAATGCGTCCATCGCAGGCGTGGCGGCAGCACGCACGGCGTCGCCCTTCGCCTCTGATTCAGGCGCAACGCCCCAACCGTCAATCACAACAAGGCACACTTTGTTCTGGTGGCAGATCAAGGGGGCGATGAGTATTACTGCATCCAGAGCCAGGGTGGCCCGAGATCGCGATGGGAAGCGGTACCTTCGGGTCCTCAGCCATTGCGCGGTCTTTTTTGACGATGGCCCAAATCCGGCACCGAAGGAAAGGAGATGATGAGCTGAAAACACGTGTCGAAACCATGATTACCTTCTTCATTCTCGTGTCTTGACAGTATCTGGTGTTATTGAAGCGGACGGTAGGTCAGAGAGGCGTTCAGTACAGTAACACGTAATATGTCAGTTTGACAGCCGCCTCGCTGAGAACCTATTTTGGAGTCCGCTTGATACTTATTTCCTTTAACTCTTGCTCGCGTTCTTTTCGCTCGTAACCAGTTTCGCGCAATGGAACCAACCTCATCTCGTATCTTCACCCCCTCTCCTCCGCCCCCTTTTTTTTTCATGTGCATACATCGGAAGTTCAGGAAGATAGAGAGAAGGAGGGGCTCACTTTTGCGCTGGTAGGAAGTGTGTTTCTGTCAGGGGAGGAAAGGATGTGGCGTGGCAAACTTTTCTTGAACGCACTCTAACTCAGTAGGAACATGTACCAACTCAAATAAATTGACTACTTACGATACCTGTTGGAGACGGACAAATGTTTATCAATACCTTCTTCGGGTAAGGTTCAATGCTGATGGTGATTGCGGTCTGTACGATCTCAGACGTCAGAACACAGATTGTCAAATTGGTTGGCCACGGAACGACAAAACAACTGAATTCGTGGAGTAGGCGCCAAACTGCGAGACGTACGTGTCATATTTCATGGCCAGTTTGTGGTCGAGCCGCGCGACCTGGCTTTGAGTGCGTCTATAATGCCCAGGAAGGAGTGGAATTCAGAGTAGGTCCTTGGCTCCTCAAAATTGCAAATGGATGTGGTCTGGGATGGCAGGACAAAGATGGCTCCCTGGGAGACATGGTATCCCAGCCATTCAACAGAGGTTTGGAGGAAGGCACATTTGTGCAGGCAATTTTGTAGTCTATTCATGCTCATATGGTGGAGTGTTTTATCAAGAGCAAAAGATGGTCTTGGAGGTTATCTGAGAAACAGAGGAGGTTGTCAATGTATGTGGTGAGGAAATCATCAATGAATTCCTAGAATATTCCATTGATCATGGTTCTGAATGTGGCAGCAGTGTTGGCAAGGCCAAAGGGCATGACAATCCATTTGAAATGTCCATACTTGGTGCAGAAAGCAGTCTTGTGGACATCAGGACGTACGCGAAGCTGGCAGTAACCAGTGGTGAGATTGAACTTGGAGTAGATGCGTGCATGGCACAGGGCAGTTGAGGTACTCCAGGATGTTGGGAAGGGGTGCACAATTCTTAACAGTAAGCTTGTTGAGTGTGCAGTAGTCAAAGATGAAGCATAGCTTGTCCTTCTGCTTGACCAAGAACACAGGGGCTCTGTAAGGGGAAATGGAGTCACAGATGCATGAGTGCTTAAGGAGGTAAGTTAGTTCCTCCTTCAGCACCTTGAGTTTGTCCTGGTTCATTGGGTAGATGGGTCAGAAGGTGGGCTCTGAGTTGCTTTGGGAACTGTATCATGTGCATGTCAGTGATGCACTCTGGAGGAAGCCCTTTGAAGGGCTGGAAGACATCAGGATATTTGTTTACAATGGTGTGAATGTTGGCTGGCAGCTTGAATTGCATGATGTGTCAGCTTGAAGCAGTGGCGTCCAAGCAGGTTGGTGAACTGGGTCACCAAAAGGACTTTGGGGATAGGAAAGGTCAGCATACAGGTCCAGTGGTGAGAACCAATCATTACAGCATTGGAAGACCAGTCAATTACTGAATTCTGGTCATTGAGCCAGTCTTTCCTGAGGATAAGGGGGTGATAGGCAAGACCTGGGATGGCTGTGAAGGCTTTGGTGTTTTGGAAGGAGGTTTTAGTGACTCAGAAGGTGAGGAGCTTGGTATGCTTCTCTTGGATGAGATGAGGGACTTGTCTGCTAGGCATATCTTGCAGTCATGGTTCTGGAAGGAGTGGCCTTGAGGAATGGGAGCTCAGTGCGGATGAAGCTGGGCTGTGGCAAATCCGTCTTATGATGGAGCAGATTTTGGTGCAGCTCTTATATACCTGCAGAAAGAGGGTCTTGAGCTGTGTTCAGTTTTGAGTGTTTAGTTTGCCTTTCAAATCAAACATGAGATATGCACCAAAGCCAAAACATAAGTCCAAAATGTTCATATATTCATTTACAAATAGAAACATTAATAAAATGAGAATTTGTGTGACTAAGTTGTATTTCCTCCAGCATCAGTGATCACAGCACTGATACATAGAGTTTGAACAAACTTGCAACACACACCATGTGATCAGATCTTGATGCAGGTGGAAATGAGGACCTCATAAGTAAAACAAACCTGAAGGAGAAACAATTAAGTGACATCATCTGCACAATTGAACAAACCCATAGACGAAGGAGTATGTGGCTTCTGAAGTCAAAAAAGAAGTATGAGGCCAAAAAGGTGCTGCTGAGCAAGTGTGCAGGATTCCAGAAGCTGCATAGCTGATGATATAAGTAGTCTAGGTGATGATGCAGTGCAGCACATCAGTTTAGATACTCACTGCAGTTGTGGTGACACCAATGGTGCTGCACACACCAGAAGGAGTTCACTGATGACACTATGATCTCAATATTGAGACATGCAGTGAATTAGCAGTTGAGAGTGTTGGCAAAATGATGGTTTCATCAAGGAGAAGATTTGATTACCAAACTGAGTGACAACGGAGAATTTTGAAACATGTTCCATGTGGCTTGGACTGCTGGCAAGACAGGGACCTGGGGTGCTGTTCAGACTTGCAAAATGGAAGTGGTTCATGGTCTTGAATGGCGTTTGAAGCCTGGAGCTGGGAGTGGCATTCTTAGAGCTTCTGGCAGTGGGTCTGTGTTGGCTGCGTGATTGGCAATAAACACACCAACCTTTGGAGCAAAAATTCCCCTTCTGTTCCAGAGTGAGGCACTGGAAGTTGCTGGAAGGGGTTGGTGCTGCTGGGCATTGGACAGGTCTATTGGGTCCTTGAGGTCTGGAAAGGAGTTGCAAAAGGTAGGCATGCCAGAATGCTGGGGACATTTGAAGTTGTGGGTAGCCTTGGTGCTGCTCTGGTTGGCACTGTGGCTTTGGCTATGTCTACTGTGGCAAAAGGTCATGATGTCAAGTTTCTCTGCCTCTTGTTGGGTCTTCTAGAGGTCATTGTTGATGCAGAAGAGCTCAGGCATGACACGTAGATGGAGCTTGAGTCCTTGGAGGTACTTGATGCACAGATGCTTAAGGGTAGGTCACTCTGGAAGCAGCGATGGCAGAGTTGAGTTTGTTGAACTGGGCTGAGTTGGCACAGGTGGACTTGGACTGGTACAGGTTCTCCATAGCCTGAATGGCCTGGACACGCATGAGTTGGGAGCCAAAGGATTGCTGAATCCATTCAGTGTAGTGTTCCCAGGTCATGGTGGCACATTCTGACTCCAGTAGACAATGCCAAGTGATATGTATGTCATCATTGAGACCTGAGGCTATAAACTGGATGTAGGTAGGTTGGCCAGTGTGGGGGATGTGGTCAGAGATGGTGGGGGCAAAGCCATAGAGGTGGCAGATCTCTAGCAAGTGGTTGAGGTATTTAGTCATCCAGCAAGTTCTGGAGTTCCTGGGCTGGTCTGTTCTTGCCAAACCCCATGAAGAAAATGGGCTTGATGGATGGCATCCTAAAGTAGGGAGGGGATGGGTTATAGTAGCAGTATTTCAGTTTGAAGGGCCTGGGGTTGTGCAGGGACAGTGGAAGCAGACATGGTGGTTTGAAAATGATGCACAGCTTCAAGCTCAGTCAGGAGGTACTGGTCAGTCTGGATGATTTCAGCATAGGCTTGGGTGAGCTGCTGGAACTGCTGGTCAGTGGTGACAGGCACGGCAGTGGTGCTGGAGGTCATATGGATGTCTGAGAAGGAGGCCATAGCTCTGGTGCTACCAAATGATAGGGAATGGGAGGGGAAGTATTCAGAAGCTGATGCTTAATTTCAATAAGAACACTGCTTCTTTTATAGCATTTTTGGGTCAGAAAAATAGGAAAGATATATCTGGATGATAGCAACATTCAACCTTCAAAATCAGATAAGTACTGTAAGATATGTGAATCATGGAAGCTGCAGCTGGATCCTTATTGGGGATCATCCAGGTGGAACTGGAAAGCTCATTATGTAATACCTGCCTCCAAAGGCATATGCTATGAATTGAAGCTTGGAAATTAGCATTCTTAATCCTCTGTTTGTTGGAGGTGGTGGTGAGCAAGGTCTGGAGTTGTGTCAAGCCAACAATTGAAAACTGGTTGGTCCTTCCATAAGACAAGGACTTGGCATTTCCCATCAATTGTGTACTGATTTAAAGTTTTGCCTCATCCTCACAAAGTTGTGCCTGCATGAGGTGCAGTGCTTTGGTCTCCTCCTCCTGCTTCTGTGCTTCCTCCTCTTTCTTGGCTTCTTTGCCTCCTTGATCTGCTCCAGTCTCATTGGAGCTCATCTACATGTGCCCTAGCCTCCCTCCACTTCCTTCTGGACAAGCTCATCACTTGCATGTATGACAGGGGGGACTACCAGAGCATGTGAAACTTGTGTCTTAAGATGCTCGCAGGCTCCTTGCTGACTGGCATCAGTTTTGCAACAGACCAAGACTTACCCTTACCACAGCCTCTCACAATGTCCACTGAACATGTCAATGCCTTGTTGGGCACCAAGAACATGGGTGCAGCCTTCTTCTTGAACACATCCTCATCCTCCTCCTCCAGCAGTGGATTTGACACATGTCTTCTTCGCAGGTGGCTCTTCTGCAACTGCATGTGACTTTTTTGGCATCACATCCATGGGCCTCTTTGTTATGAGACAATTTCGGACTTTCGCGGGTGATGGAATGATTGGCACAAAACTCCG
>MU614699.1:0-11572 GCA_025201725.1 Chytriomyces sp. MP71
GAACTACTCAAGGCTCAGAATGGAGTATTGCACAATATTCGGCAGAGAGTTGTAACAGACGAATAACTGATTAAAGAAATATTTTATTTTTGTCTCAATTTTTCAGTTTTGAAGCTGTCCACTTTTTCACTTTACGTGACACCTAAGCTTGCATCTAGAAATTCTAGTACCAACTTCCCTTCAACAACATCCATCTCAATAGTTTCTCTCAAAGGAACTGGTCTCAGATCGATATGGTGGGGCTTGATGACGAAAGCAAATGGCGGGGACACCAAATCATCCCTTACGTAAAAAATTGTAGGCATGCATTTGCTCAACATACATCACTGCATCAACACCATGCAGCCATTTTCCAGTCCATGCCCATGCATTTTTACAGATCTGAGTAGAAGTGATGATCCAGTGACAACCTTCAAACTTGTGAACGTCCAAACTTGGAGTAAAATTTGCTCCAATAAAATTACCCCCATGATCATGCCATTTCCAGCCCAATATATTGTCCTCATTTTGACTTAAGAATGGAATGTATGATAGACATGAATTTTCATTAGGAGGGAGCCAACTATTGCATTTCAGTTAATTGGACCCAAACATGTGCTCCACAGGAAGCCACGATAGTTGGAACAAGGTACAGCAAAATTGATAGAAATGCTAAGATGCCTCCAAATACCACCAAAACTGGTGGACTGCTAGCCCAGACAACATCATTCCTGAGCAAGGCAAGTAGAGCCAAAAATGAAATTGATAGCAAGGAGCCACTGATAGCACAGAACCAAAGTATGCTCAGCTGTGAAATGGACAAAGTCGTTGCGCTTGTGTTAAGCTGCCCACCTCTTATGTTATGAAACCCATCTGGTTGAGGATTGGAGAATCCTAAATTTGAACGAGTTCTTTGTTATTTGTAACAGACCATCATAAAAATTGAATATGATTTTTGAAATATGAAAAACTCATCCAAATGCTGTTGATTGTCACATGACCTATCAATCCAATAGTTAATGATGTCGCTCAGACTGGCGAGATCAACTTCGTCGTGCCCTGCAATAATTTAGGAGCCACTATATTGAAAGCCGTCGATTCTGAATAAATGGCCGGGAAGCGGAGGTTTCAATCACCATGCATACCGCCCAACGATCGCAAGTGTGATGAAGGAATGATTTTTATAGCTTAGTGGGTCTTGTGTGGCCTGGGTAACATATAGAAGGGCAAGGCCAAGGAGCCAAGTCTTGATGACAATTCGGTTGGTTCAAAGTTTGGAGGAGATTGGACTGGCACTGGATATGCCTGGCACACCCGAAGCAGCCGTGTCGATCCGGGTTGTGTCGCTGGACTGGAGCCTCGTGCCGCCTGTTCACGGTCTGGATCTGACGCATTCTCCGTTCTCGTTTCCGCCGCAGCCGCTGAAGCGCGTGAGCGTCTTGCGCATCTTCGGCACGACGAAGAGCGGACAGAAAGCGGTGGCACACGTGCATCAGGTGCTTTGCGACTTAGCATTCTTGCAACAAGCGTTGAGAGTCGTGCGAATAGGTCCTGCCGTACTTCTACGTTGGCTACGATGGCCCCGTCGACTCTCGCACAGGTGATACTTCCCGCTCTATCCCAAGAAGCAAATAAACCCGACAAAAACAACCCCACAGTCCACCGGCGTATTTATCAACTCGGCCGCTCCCTCAACAAAGCTCTTGCAATATCCTTCAAAGCGCCCGAACACTTGCAAGACAAATCCACCCATGTCGCCGCCATCGCCCTTGTCAAAGGCGTCCCGTTCTACGGCTTCCACATCGAATACGCCTACTTTTTCAAGATATACCTCATAGACCCAGGCCACGTTACGCGTGCTGTTGACCTCCTCTCAAAGGGGGTTGTGCTGGGAAGGAGGCTGCAGACATATGAGAGCCATATACCATACATACCGCAGTTTCTCATTGATCACAATTTGTTGGGTATGGATTACATGGATTTGGCTGGTAAGTTTTTGATTGCGCTTTTTTTGGAACGTACACGGTGATGTTGAGCGAGATGTGCTCATGTTATGCCGATGGGATATTGACGGAAATGGAGAAGAAGGGTGTCACGTGCCTGTTTCACTTGGGACGCGTTCTTGCGGAATAACTCACTGAACATTCATGCCGATGACAGGCTGTCTGTTCCGTGGACCGATGCAAGGTGCTTTTATTTATTACAAGTCTCTTTTTCGTGCCTTTTTGGCCAACATCAAAACCAATGCAGACTTGGGCCGCGAGGCCAATAACCCAAATATCCACTATTACACACCGGTCACCACTGCGCCACATCTCATAAGCACTCTTCAGCGGGAGAGTTTCTGCGAGCTCGAATTCGATACGGTGGCGGGTGACATTCTCAATCGTGCCCGCATTGCGGAACGCCCATTCAAGCCCCTCATCGACCTGACAAACGGCACTCAGAGAATTGACACGAAACTGGTACCAAGTCTCCGTTCCCTTTGGGAGGATGAACACGCGCGTCGAGTGAAGCGAGGGATGCAACAGATCGCGCCCACACCACCGCCAGACCCTGCGCATCCTTCCACCAATACCAAAGCGGCGCTCATGAATACGCTGTTGGAAAAGATTGACAACTGGAAACGAACTAGCAGACATGATCCCGCGGCAGGCGCAGCTGCAGCGTCGGCCGGAGAAGTGGCTCAAAGTGTGGGGCCTGCACCGCCTTTCTATGATTTCCCAGGATTTTCCTCTCAAGACGGTGTACCAACGGTGTTCAACGCGATTAGTGCGCTGTACTTTGGAGGCGAGGTAATGTCTCGTCAGCACCAGCAACAACAAGTACAGAATACTGAGCAAATTGGATCTGCCGTGGAAACTGAAAGTGACATTGGGATACTTAGTCAACTCTCGCAATCATTTTCCGATTTTCGTGAAGAGGACGCACAGGACCAGCATATTATTATTGACGAAAAAATACTTAGTCAGGTACGAAAATCGTTTTTCACAATCCATTGCGATAAACGCTTCGTAGACCATCCTCGAACGTGAGGCTGCTCCGCACGCCGACGAGAATGCGAGTACCGACGAAGATGTCGATGACGGCGAAGATAACATGCAAGATTATCAGATACACGATGCAGAGGATGAAGAAGATACGGACGATATGGAGTTTTGGCAAAATCTGGACCGCGAGCGTAAGCGCCAGAAGGGACTAGGATTCAACGTTGCTCCTTTTGAGGCCACAGATGCAGTTACAGCGCGCCCGACATCCCGTTCCGCCAACTTGCAAGCTTCAAATCCGGTGAAGGATGTAAAGGGAAAGGGCAAGTTGACGGATGCATCGCGGTTAGGCCTTGTTCCAAAATCGTTCCACCAACTAACTCCACGGCCTCAAAACTAGCGACCTGCCAGATATGGAGTCTCTTTTTTTCCAACTGTCCGACTCAGAGGAATTATTTGAGGATTCTGACCTTCTCCGAGAGCAAATAGCAGCTTTAGAAGCCTATGAGAGAGAACAATCACGTATCGGGGAAGATCTTGAAGCACCTTGTAAAGAGTTCAACGTTTCTGAGATCAATGAAGCTTTGCAAAGAGTGGAAACCGATGAGTCTCGGCCTGGAGGACCAAGTGGCCGACAGTTCCATATTCCACAGGAGGACGGCCCCGGCAGTCCGCCGCAAATTAACCGGAGACGAAGAAAGCTAGCTGCCGTGACTGAAGATGATATTCTTGATTCTGACGAGGAGAGGCGGGATATGCCAAGAAAGAAGGTATGGCACTGCTGGCCTGACATGAAGCATGGACTGACCCCCAGTAATAGAAACAAATTAGGAGAAACTCCCTGAATATTTGCACTTCTGCTCAGCCTTCCTGCAACCTCCCTGCCGCTGGACTGTCAAATCACGAGCGTTCATCTGACGCGAATTCTGTGAGGAGGCCTCAACACATCAAGATAGGAAGCAATACTGCACAAGGACGCGAGATTCCTGCGCCACCAACCGTCAAGTTAAAGGCGGCTTTAGAGCCTCCTGGCTCTCACAACCGGGGGTTCGAGTCTGGGTCTCAAAAATCCAAGCCAAGGTCTAAACCAGCTCTGAACATTAAAACCATTTCCGAGATTACGCTTGAACACAAACCGAAATCAAGTACTTTCTCTTATTCAATGCGAGAGGTTGTGTTGTCTGCTCCGTCAGTGGTCAAAATTGGGTTGACAATGCAGCCACTGAAATCACCCCCGCAGACTTTTATTTCTCATTTGGATGCAATGTGGTCATCTCCAGAAACAATGACAACAGAAGACGGAAAATGGAGCTTCTTTCAAGACCCTCCAATTCCAAAAAGCCCAGTCCCGACACACGCGCCTGCCGACATTAAACCCAGTTCTGGAAAAGATGCACTCCTTTCTTATGGCATACTTTCACATGAGGAACCCGGTATGTCCGTTGTTTCGGCTCCAAAAAGTACTTCTGTACCAATTTCAATGATGGAACCTCGAGATGAACCGCAAAGTACTGAACCTCCATCCTTGCCGAGTTTGTCTATTGCGCCAAACCGCATTCAGGGCCTTGCTCGAAATGCGTCGCAGGCATTATCGGCATTGTCAGGAATCTCTGCTATCTCTGAAGATTCAATTCAGACCGCACAGGCAGAATCTCAAATATCTCGTTTGCCAAACGTGTTTCGCCTTGCCCATCAACCGCCAACACCTGCTGAGCTCGAAGCCGACTGGTGCGGTATGCCTGAGCGCGAATATATGGACCCGCATTTCACGAATCCGGCTGACGTGACAAAGACGAAAGTATTTTCCAATCGGAGGCTGAAAGTACGAGCTGAAGGAGATGATTCTGATGTTCCTGCATTCAGCACAAAGGGTTGCTGCCGCCGACTGTATCCTCACATTGGTCGCGGCAATGACCCTGTTTCTCTCGAATACTTGAAGAGGGCTTACGGTGTTACGAATGAGACAAAACCATATTTGCGTGGGCGACAGGGGGAGTTTCCCGTAGTGTGGACACTCGCCAAGGGGCCACCTTCACCTGCATCTGTCCAGAAGTGGGCAATTGAGAATCCAGATCCCTCTGATATTGTTTCATTGAAGGCCAAGGCTCGCAACTCGTCACAGTTGGAAGGTCCCACTCCGAAAAACAAATTTGGATACAAATATAGCCAGATTCAGACAGAAGCCCTGGACCATCAGTTAGACCATATTGTCGTCTTTTCGATGGAAGTTTTGACACATTCGATGACGGAATCAGACCGTATTGTATCTAAAATGCCAAAGTTGAAGCTGCCCGACCCCTTGAAGGATTCCATCAAGGCCGTATTTTACTGCATACAAGGTCAAAGCGAGCAACGATATCCGATGAACGGCCATCGCGCGGGCTACCATGTCGGCATGATTTTGTTGGAAACTGAGCAGGATCGGGAGTTTGACTCAAAGTTCAACGGAGTATCGGGCTACTCGGTTGAGATTGTCCACGATGAATTGGACCTTCTCAAGCGCCTTACCCATGCTGTGCGCGATTCGGATCCGGATATTCTCGTTGGATATGAAGTGCATCTCTCCTCGTGGGGTTACGTCATTGATCGCGCGAAAGCCGCTCACGGGTACGACATCCTGAAAGAGCTTTCTCGTATGCGAGAGAATGTGAAGACAAAGTACGGCCGTGAGGTGGATCCGTATGCATACAAGGATACTTGTGCCATGGCTACATCAGGGCGCATGTTTTTCAACGTGTGGAGGCTGATGCGCAGTGAGCTAACATTGACAAGCTACACACTAGAAAATGTAGTATTCCATGTTTTGCATCAGAGGTTAGGAGAGACTGGCGACTATTGATGGTTGTTGACTCCTTTTTGACGGCAGGATACCCAAATTTTCACCATCGACTCTTTACGCTTGGTTTGCGGCCAAAGGATTGAAGCGATGGCGTGCCCTTCTATATTATCTTGAGCGTGTGCAGCTGAGTCTTGATTTGCTTGATGAAACGTCTTTCCTTAGCAGAAGCTGGTGAGTGTTGTGGCCAACACACATTGGCACTTTTTGAATATTCAACCTCATTTTCAGCGAATTCGCCAAAGTATATGGTATTGATATGTTCTCCGTGATATCTCGTGGTTCGCAGTATCGAGTGGAAAGCATCTTGGCGCGCATTTCGCGACCAGAAAACTACGTGCAGATTTCTGCAACAAAAGAGCAAGTTCGACGTATGCGAGCCATTGAGTGTTTGCCTTTGAATATGGAGCCTGGAACAAAATACTACAAGGATCCAGTGGCCGTGTTGGATTTTCAGTCCCTCTATCCGTCGGTGATGATCGGGTATAACATGTGGTAAGCTTCGAACATATAATTCGATTTGATTTATGTCAAGATTTCCAGCTTCTCGACGTGCTTGGGTCGTTTGGCAGACATCGGCTCTGCAAAGCAGTTTGGTGTGATGGATTTGCTGGACATTCCTATGGACGTTGTGGATGCCTTGAAAGATTACTTGGTGATAACTCAAAATGGAGTCATCTTTGTGAAGCCGTTTGTTCGGCAAGGTTGTCTGGGTCGAATGCTTAGTGAATTGCTTGAGACACGCGTTATGGTCAAAACTGCCATGAAGGCATACAAAGGAGAAACAGTAAGCTCTAAATAGCACTCTTTTTGTCGAGTCCGGCCTTATAATTCCGTAAAAGGGTCTCCTTCGAATTCTGGAGGCGCGACAGCTTTCCCTCAAGTTACTCGCCAACGTCACGTATGGATATGCGGGTGCATCGTTTTCTGGCCGTATGCCGTGTGCGGAGGTCGCGGATTCAATTGTTGAGACAGGCCGGAGGGCGCTTCAAGCGGTTTGTACCAGAATGTCTGTTTTCCCTGTTTCTCACAGATCGCACAGGGAATGAAGCTTGTTCATGATAAATCATCGGAGTGGGGCGGTACTGTGGTCTATGGGGATACTGACTCCATGTTCATTGAGTTTCCGGGACGGTCAAAGGACTCGGCTTTCCGAATTGGTCATGCCATCGCAAGAGAAATTTCGCTGCAAAACCCGGTCCCCATGAAACTCAAGTTTGAGAAGGTGGGCCCTATTTTCAAAAGAAGCGTCAATTGACTCGGGATAGATCTACCTGCCGTGCATTTTGTTGGCCAAAAAACGATACGTCGGCTTCATGTTTGAAAGCATCGACGACAAAGAGCCAGTTTTCGATGCAAAAGGGATTGAAACCGTACGTCGCGACGGGTTTCCAGCTATGGCAAAAATGGTGGAGGACGCGCTCAAGATTCTCTTCCGGACACAGGACATGTCTCAGCTGAAGTCGTACCTTTACCGACAGTGGGACAAAATCATGGCAAACCGGGTCTCTCCCATCGACCTGATTATTGCGACTGAATTCAAACTGAAGGAGTATAGGTTTGTCCCAAATTCAAACCTGAATTAGAGTTTGACGCCTTGGTTGATTTTGCCTCCCAATCTCAGAAACGTCCCTCCTGGTGTCCAATTATGCATGAACAACATGGAATACGACAAGCGCTCGGAACCCCAAGGCGGGGAGCGTATTCCATACGTGATTTGTGAGGCTCGGAACACGCGATATTCGTTTCGATCTCATTCTCCGTTGGACCTCACCATTGACCGGTAATGCTCACGCTTTTCCCTGTCAAACTCAATAGCTAATCTCTTCATAGAACCTTGAAGCCTGATGGTGCCGTTTATGTGAAAAAGAGCATTCAGGCTCTTGCTCGTATTTTCAACCTTATCGGAATCGGTAAATTAACGCATTTGGTCAAAAAGCCTAGTAATATTTTTTCTCACAGATATTAGCACCTGGTTCGATTTGATGCCCAGGAAGCACCTTGCAATGAAGTTTACAAATGCTAAGCCGGATAGCCGATTTCGTGGTGGACCTCCTTCGTTCCGCGGTAGGAGCGCAGGTCAATTCAAGATTGATCAGTTTTACCAGTCAAATCATTGTATTATGTGTAACGATATGACTGCGAGCGGTATGAAACAATTGTCGTCACCCACCACCTTACAATCGCCCCTACTTTCACAGACATTTTGCGCCTATGTGACCACTGCAAAACTGAAAAGACCCAAGAAACTCTTGCCAACTTGTATGGTCGCTTGTCCGAGAAGCAGAGGAAGCGAGACGCGCTCGTGAGCGTGTGCCGAAGTTGCTCAATGGAGACCCCTGGAATGCAACTGCGTAAGCAGCCGTGTGTTTCTATGGATTGTCCAGTACTCTATGTGCGATCTAAAGCGGAGAATGATTATGCGGTCACGAAGGACCTGGTAGACACTGCATTGAAGGAGCTGGAATGAACACTAAAGTTCATTGTAAATATAGATGATATTCAACTTTTCAATGTTGTTTTTCCATTCAATATGTGCACTTAAATGGACGAAGAACCTGACGCCACACTCGGCGGTTTTCCTGACGGTGGAGATGCGATTTACGAACAAAAAAAAAAGCAAGACATGGCAGACTCTGGAGGCGGCATCACGGACGGAGACCAGAAGCTGAAGCGCGGACGGTTTCCATGGTATGGGAGCATGTTTGTATTTGTACCTGTGGGTTCTGACAGTCGCGCGCAGGTTCTCAGTGGACGGGAAGCCCTCGAAGCCTTACATTATTGGAATCGGCGGCGGCTCCGCGTCCGGAAAGACAACTGTTGCGAATGACATTATTCAGCAACTCGGTGTTCCCTGGGTGCGTGTGTCTTCGTCAAGACTCCTGAGTTCATAACGTCGAACCAAAAACCAAAACCAAATCCAAAAACAGGTAGTGCTCGTCCAGATGGATTCCTTCTACAAATCCCTGACCAAGGATCAGATTGATCAGGCTTACCAGTCAAACTACAACTTTGATCATCCAGATTCTTTCGACTTCGATATCCTCTTTCACACTCTGAGAACCCTCAAAGACGGGTAAGCGAGCTCTGAGAGTCTAAAATCACGTTGAAATTATAATTGTTCTGGACTATTAGGGTGAAGGTGGATGTTCCCATTTATTCTTTCGAAAAGCACGCGCGTCTGCCAGACACAACCACGATTTACGGCGCCAACATTATCATTTTCGAAGGAATTTTCGCATTGTACGATCCAAAAGTGCGCGAATTGATGGACTTGATGTTGTTTGTTGACACGGATAGTGACGTTCGGTTGGCGCGACGATGTGAGCGATAACTCCTTGCCCACATTTTGCGTTTCTCACCGACATTCCCTTATACGCCACAGTGAAACGCGATATTGCAGAGCGAGGCCGCGACATTCACGGGGTACTGTCGCAGTATACGAAATATGTGAAGCCTGCGTACGACGATTACATTTACCCGACCATGAAATACGCGGACTTGATTATGCCCGGCAGCAATAACGATGCGGCAGTCTCCGTTATCATCCAACACGTCACGCGCGAACTCGACGCGCGTGACCTCAGCCTGCGCTGTGAGCTTCTCAAGCTGAAATACCCTAGCGAGAAACCCGCCAGTGTTGTGCAGATTGCCGCGAACCCGGAGGTGGCGGCGATGGTTTCGCTACTGCAGGACAAAGCGCTGCCCAAGGCAGACTTTGCTTTCAACGTGGACCGCCTTTCGCGGCTGGTTGCAGAGCGAGGGTTGGTCGAGTACGAAAAGGCCTGGGACGCCAGTGTAGACGGCGTGTTGAAGCTACATGAGCAACTGTGTGCAGTTGAGGTGACGCGAACAACGGGTCCTTCCATGCTCAAAGGTCTCACGCAAGTTTTGAATCACCTGGAATTGGGATCTATCATGCTTGTTCAAACGCGCGATGTCAAGTCGCCTCAGCCGACGGAACAGGATTCTCCTACCGCGTTGCTGGCACAGGAAGTTGCTGAGATTGAATTACACCATTGCAAACTCCCGAAAGATGTAAAAAATCGGATTGTGATTATCACAGACGTGACCACATCTACGGGAGCCGCAGCCATGATGGCGGTTCGCGTTGTCTTGGATCACGGCGTTCAGGAGGTAAAACCACTGACGAAGGTCCCCAAGGCGTGGAGTCTAATACTTCGTCATCAGAAAAACATTATTTTCCTTTCACTTGTGGCAACTGCCCATGGACTTCACGTTTTGACAAACGCCTTCCCAGCCGTTCGGATTGTGGTCGCTGAAGTTGTCCGAGAGATTGACGCAGGATTCCAGCGAATTAGTAGCATTGGTTAGAATCGTTTTTTTTCGAGCGCTCCTGAATATCACTCCTAATTTAAAACGCAGGACACTTTGGAGACCGCAGCTTTTCGGATCACGAGCACATCCAGGCCTAACAACATTCATAATTCATAAAAGGGGTTTGAAGAAGATAAAAATTAAAAATGCTCTGGTAGGTCCGAACACGTAATATTCCATTTGTTTGATCAGGGATTCAGAACGCAAGGTTCCATCAATTTGGTGCCTTCTGAGGTAGACTGAAGTGAACTGAGGATGAGAATAGGTAGTTTTGAGCCTTGCAGGCACTTCAGTGGTCCACAAATAAGCAACGAAGGAGACTGCATGAAGACTTAAAGCCATCGAAGCCATCGAAACCATCAGCAGAACGCCGGTTTACAACACCGCCAATGCAATCAGACTTGCGACATTGAGTCCTGAGAAATTAGACCAGCCCGCTTCGCCGTCTTTGAGTACGTACGTTTCGAAGTGCCACGATATGGCGGCTATCGCCGTAATTCCCTTGAGCTTCAATTACTCCCAGGAAGCTCGGGTCCGGGCGTTGGAGGGCGCTGGTATCGTGGTGGGAGGGCATCTTGCACAGACTGCAATCGTATACTTTTCTGTAATGCTGGCTGTCTCAGTTGTTGTTCCCTTTGTTTTGATAGCTGTGAGAGGACCAATCTTTGCTTTCTCTGCCAGGGACTTGTGCATGAAGGAGGCTCATGATTCTGGTGCAGTGTAAAAATACAAATCTAAAGTAGAAAAGAATTCCACACCGTTGTTCTGAAAAAGCCTGCATTAGTGCTAAGTCTGGAAGGGAGAAACCCAATATATTTTGTTACTTCAATGGAAGAATATGAACTGTCCCAACTTTGAGAGTCTCACTATATGTGTGAGTGTACGAATCTTTTCATACAATCAACAAACAAATCAAGTAATTGAATGCAAGCTTTGAGAAGAAGAAGAATTTCCATTCCAGTGCGGGATGCTGGCGGGCGTGCGTGGGAGAAAGGGCGGACGCAATTGACAATTTTGGGCCACCTCTCAAAACAAGCTATTAGATGTCATGTACGGCCTTCTTGAACGTTTTCCACAGTATGAAGTGTGATTCATGGGCGCGTGAAAGTGCATCCAAGAGCGAAGTGGCAAAAGCGTCCCAAGAACGTCCTAATCATGCGCGCAATCGACACGAGCGACGGCGATGGATGTGTGAGTACTTCACCGCCTGACACAGGATATGCATCCAACGCAGCCACACAGCTCTCTCACTTCTGTTGGCCGCTGTTGCGGTGCCCTCCGTTTGTCTCAGCATTTCCTTTGTCAATTGGATTCTGCCATCGAGTGGCGCAAGCGCACAAGTGGCCGTACTTTCAGGGAGTCAACAGCTCGTGAAGCTACCCGCACAGTTTGTACATTCAGCGTTTTTCAACGCGTCACGCTTTCAAAGGTT
>MU614699.1:13225-25757 GCA_025201725.1 Chytriomyces sp. MP71
AGGCTTAATGAACGCCATGTACCTTGTCGGGTGTTGGACATACATGTTCGCGTTCAACAATTTCTACACAAACATATTGTGGACTATGTGAGTTTCCTGCCCTTTCGTCCCAGTACTCGGTTTAAATTGCATAGTAACGCGTCTCACAAATTGGCAACTTAGCGGGTTTTGCATTCAGCCTCTGTCGTCGATCCAGTCTGTCACCTCACCCAACTTTCTAAAACTTTTCTCTGCGCGTGCCGGTGAAATTAATATCCCTGCCTTGTCCGAATTGCAGGCGCATTCAGACCAGGTTGCATCCACTCCTTCCCGCGGCCGCATGAGTCTGTCGCCAGGGGACAGCCGATCGCCATCCATTTCACATGACCGAGAGAGATTGTCAGGGAAATGAAAAATCGAGAGGTTTCGTGCTGTGGTTTTTTGGTTTCCTATGCGACGAGATTTTTTCGTTTTTTTGTCCAACTCGCCTCGCCTCGGTATATGTATACAACGTAGTAAATCGGTCTTTTTGCCTCTAATCGCACCTCGCATAGATTGGGTTAAAGAGACACACCTCTATTGCCAACGCCAGGTACTTCTTCCTTTCTGTCTGAGCAAAACTTTGAAAAAATATCAGGATGGTCGGGATATAGCTGGGAAGAGAAACCCACCTGTAACGCCACAGTGTCTATGCCGAATTCAAAAATACGATCGAAATTAGGGCGTGAATAAGTGACCGACAACGGCTGATAAATACACCACACTGGATGAGTGCCTATTGAAGCACCTGCTGGGGTGGATGGCGAAGCACCGGGGCCATGCGGTCGAAATCCACTGCGGAAACCGGGGTCGCGCGCACAGAGAGACCGACATGTTGTCCAAGAACGCCGTCATCGCCATGCCCGCGACCGAGACTCGGACGGAGGATCTCCCTCGCCGCGAGCCGCACAAGTACAATGTTGCCGTGGTTGCGCTGTGCCTGGCGCTGCTCGTCTCGGCGCCGCTCGTGCTTGCGCTCGCGCAGAGTGGTGCGCTCGCGCTCGACGCCGCAGATGCGCTAGAGCGAGGCTCTGCCGTTTGGTGGTGGCGGCGGCGCACAGAGTTGGCCGCGAAGGTTCTGCACGTGCCAAGCGCAGGCGACAACAAAGTGGCCGAAGGCGAGCATGCGATATAAGCTATGGCAAATGATTCTAGTGGGGAGGGTGCCATAATGTGAAGCGATGAACGTCAAGCATGAATGGGAGGCGGGTTGATGACAGTGGACGGCTGCAGTGAATAGCCAGCTCTCTCTTTTTGCATATAACTTATTTGTAATAGTGCCAATGATGGCTCAGGTTTAGGAAAGAAACACTTATAATTTTCACTTTTGCGCCAACTCCGCCGCCAGCGCCGCCTGCTTCCGCTGTCTCTCGATACGCTCTTGGGTGAGGGCCTGCTCCGCTTTCACGGATATAGCTGTATCTTCCGTAAGATAACCCCCAAATATAACAAGTGTCCGAAAACAAGGGAAAAACTCAACTCGTTAAATCCTGCACCTTCTCCTGTATAAAGTGCAGCTTCTCCGTCAAACTCGCCAATGATAGATCCCCTTCCCTCAGAAGTGCAACATCCCCGCCCATGGCAGTCGGGTTGGCCCAACCTGGCGTGAGACCGGCTCCCCCGCCTATTGCCAGTCCAGCACTGATGGTCACATGTGGACCGCTTCCAAAATCACTGGATGCTGTAGCTGCACGACTGTTGTAGCTGACGATGCGATCAAAGATGTTGTTGATTGCGAGCTTCGTTTCTCCAATCATACGGCTCTATTTAGAGCCACGGATATGTGAGACGGCAAAGCCTCTTGAGGTACATACGCACCCGTTCTTTGCCCGTCTTGTCGCGTTCTTCGATCCTTTGCTCCGTGTAGGCAGATTCTTGCTTCAACTTATCCAAATATTTCTGCTGCGTCCCCAGCTTGGAATTGTACACCAGGATGGTGTCATTCTTGTTCTAAACCAGGATGCACACGTAAGTAAACCTCGCCACTGCCAATGTCCGCGTCCAACCGAACAACAAGGTGCACCTTCACAAGCTCCGTCAACAGCCCTTGTCTTTGCTCAATTTCGTCCTGACTCTGCGAAACCATCTTGATCAAGTCGTTGTTGGTTTCAACGAGTGTCTTGTGTCGCATGATAATGTCGTTTACATGCGGCTCATTGATGTCGAGGTAGTCCGCGGGAAGGACATCAACCACACTTTGGAGGTATGCTTCGTAGATTTGATATTTTCCTGTTTTCATCATCTTTGAGCGACGCAAGACGACAATGTCGGATTTAATTTACGCAACGAATCATTGTCTGAATGCGTTCGGTTTTGAGATGCAACTCCAATTGGAGCTGCTGAAGATGATACAATTCTTGTTCCTAATGACGCGGATTACATTGTTTAGTACTCCTTTCCAGATTTTGGCAGCACCGCACCTTCATCTCTCGCATCTTCTTTTCGGACAATGCCTTGATGTTGGCCCTCTGTCGCTTCGCGTCATTCTCTTTGAGAAACTTTTCAAACTTGGTCACGCGATCCCGGATTTGCTTTTGCTGTGATGCCATATGTTGAACAACGACTCCAACGCTTCACGGACCAACCTTGACGCGAAGTTCTTCCTGCTTCTCACGACACTCCTCCATTCGTTTTGAAAACTCGGCCCGCTTGCGCTCCAGATTTAACTGCACCTGCTGCATCTCCTTTTTTTTTTGCAGCAGGAGCGTGCTTTGCAGCGTGTGCCGGTTGTCAAATATGCTCGGTCCATGTTTCTAAATGATCCAAAGTTTTGTTCGAGTTTGTTCTGTGCGGGTAAGATCAGAGTGTGTTTACCTCATTTCCTCCAACAGGGACATACAGGGGTGTTCCGTTGATGCTATTGGAACAAAGAGAGCCACATTTCAAGCAAGGTACTTTGAAACGCGTTGGAAGTACATGTGCTCTCACATCTTCCCACCCTTTTGCGTCAGGAAGGTTTCATTGTCCTTGTTTTGAAGATCGGCGGTGGTTTCGACATGCGAGTGGAGGACGGACGCGCTGCGCGGTGAGGATTGGGTGGCGGCATCTGGTGCTGGTGCGAGGGAGGCCATGTATACTCTCGTGCGCGAATGGGTGCTGTTCTTCCGATCGGGCTTGAGAAATGTCAGGGCATCGACGAAAGGGTGCATCCGCGTGCCAAATTAGAAGGCGGAAAGACACTATGACCGGCTATGCTTTCTTAAATTATTTTTCAATTATAATACCTTACTTTACTGAGATCAGAACCTCGTCGATGTGACGGAAAGAATGGCGTCCAAAACAACCACGATGGTCGGTTGCCCAACGCTGCCACGGACGCATGCTCACCATCCGTGTGAAACTACTACTGCGAAACACAGCGCGTGACACTCAAGAAGAAGGGCGGCGAGGTGATCCGGAAGGACCTCGATCTCAACGTGTCCCCAGACGAAGCCTCGGTCGAGGATCTGTCCCGCGCCATCTTCAAAGCCTGTAAGTCTTCGCTCATCGAAGTCAAGACTCTGTTGAGAAGAGACGCTGACCGTTCTCGCCGGGATCGAATGCATTGCTTTCAGACCCGAAATGGGACCTTTCCAGACAGAGGCTCTCCACCCCAGACGGGAAGACTCTCGAGAAGGGACGCACGCTCAAGTCGCTCGGAATCACAAACAACGGCGATGTCGTTTTCAAGGTTCGTCGCGAGCTTGTTAACAACGGTTGCTCACCAAAAAAATCTTCTCCCCTGTTGTACCAGGACCTCGGACCCCAGATTGGATGGACAACCGTGTTCTTGATCGAGTATCTTGGTCCCCTCCTCATCCATCCGTTCTTTTACTTTAACCAAGAGCTCATCTATGGCTCCTCGGCTCCGCACACCTACGCCCAAACGTACGTTCCCAGCAACATATAGTCTGGTGCTCATGTGTCCATTATATATTTAGTTGGACTTTGAGGCTGGTCATGATTCACTTTATCAAGCGCGAGCTCGAGACCCTCTTCATTCACAAGTTCAGCAACGACACGATGCCGCTTAGGAACTTGCCAAAGAACTGTTTTCACGTAAGACGTCTCTTTGTTTTTGAGTTGTTGCAGCATCATTCACGAATGTCTCTTTAGTACTGGGTTCTCGGCGGCTTCTTGCTGGCCATCCCCATCTACCGCCCGGGCTTTGCGGGTTTCCTCGGCTCTCTCCCTGATGACGCAGTCAATTTCATCCTCGGCTTCTTCTTTGTAAGTCTCCTACGTCCTCGCTCCCTCGCTATAAATCAACCACTCCCTCAAAATGACAGTACGCCCAATTCTCCAACTTCCTCACCCACAAAATCCTCTCGGACCTCCGCCCCCCAGGCAGCCGCGTCCGCATGATCCCCATGGGCTACGGCTTCAACTATGTCAGCTGTCCCAACTACTTTTTCGAAATTCTCGGCTGGATTGCCATCACGATCATGAGCGGCAGTCTTGCCACGGCGCTTTTCACGGTCGTCGGCGCGGTGCAAATGTATCTGTGGGCTGTCAAGAAGCATGCACGTTACTTGAGGGAGTTTGGTGACAAGTATCCTAAGAATCGCAAGATTTTGATTCCGGGAATCCTGTAGGTGAAGCGCTCTCGCTCATGGGTACATTCGGAATCTTGAATTTGTTTCGAGCGTGAGTGACAAGTCCATTTGCCTCTGTTGTAGCCAATAAACACAAACGAAATGGTATTGATTTTTCATCTTTCTCGTTTTGCCTCCTCACAACTCTGAGGACCGGACTGGGAATTGCTATTTACAAGATTACTAATTGAACAGTTGGCCAATGTATCTGGAGACTAGAGAAAATATGGAAGTTAAAAAAACAACGAAGACAACCAGTGGATTTTATTTCATAGTTCGTCATAATTTCGAATAAGCTCGTGATAGAAGGCGATGCCTTTCATAAACCTGTGGAGATGAACCATTTCAGACTGGATGAGATACATTCAAAGTCATTATCTCACCCCGAGATGGCAACCTTTTCATTAACAGTGTGGTATCCCTCTCCTCCAGCAGCAGGTGCTGCACGCGTCCAGTCAATTTTGAAGATCAAACGAAATAGAGAACGTGCACTTACAAAACCGGTAAATATTGCTAGAGAGCGGCCAAAAAAACTTGGTGTCCGAGTTTCCTGACATGAGCCCTGGCATCACCGTCATCTCGTTCTCATCGCGATCATAAACGTGATGAATGGTTCCCTCCAACACACTCCATACTGGTCCCTTTGATGGACTCACAGGACTCGGCTCTAAACAAAACGCTGCCTGTCCCTTCACGTCAACTTTCCCAACGGCACCCGCTTCAGAGTACTTCCCCACGATGACTGAGTTATCGCGAAAATCACGCACAGTGAGATTGACGTTCAGTTCCCGCGCCACAGAGATCAGGTTCTCAAACAAGGCCTCCTGAACCTCCCGCACGCTCGAATCCACACTCACTCGATCCGACACGGTCGTCAACACGTGTTCAGGGAGCGCATTTACTTTCAATCCACCTTTGATGATGTCCACTGCTTGGCTTGTGCTCATTTTGTATCGATCTACCAAGCTGCGCGACGAGAGGTACTCTGCAATCGCGCGGTTATTGCGTTTAAAGTCGTTCAAGGCATGTTTGACGAACGCATCCGCGTTGGGGTTATGCTGAGCATCGCACACGAGAGTCTGGAGATATGGATTTGTAGAGGTGAGGGCTGGCTGGAACGGGGTTTCTTCGATTCGGGCTATCAGGCGGGCAGTGAGACCAATAGCTGTATGAAGGGGCGGGACAGAGCTATGGCCGCCAGGTGCTTCAACCATCACATCGTACTGCGCAATTCTATCATTTGAAGATTAGGGCAACAGTTTTCACCAAATGCCTCACCCTTTCTCTGAAACAGACACAACCGCAAAATCAAACCCGTTTTTTGAAAAGATACTCTCCAGGCCTTCATCAACAATCATGCCAACCTTGGTCGTCAGTCCAAGCGTTTCCTGCATGTACTGCGCGATAAACTTCCCACCCTGAAACCCTCCCGCCTCCTCGTCATGTCCAAACGCGAGGTACACAGTCTTTCGGGGACGGAAATCAACGCGCAACAATGCTTCAACGGCTTCCAGCGATCCCATCACACTTGCCTTCGTGTCAGCAGAACCGCGGCCCCAGATCAAGTCATTTTCCCAGTCCATGAATCCACTGAATGGGTCATGCGTCCACTCGTCTCGAGTTTCTGGGAGAACAGGGACAGTGTCTTGGTGGGCCATCAGCAGTAGCGGTGGCAGCGACGCGTCGGATCCTTGCCATGTGAACAAGAGAGAATAGTCGTGAATAATGGTGCGGTTGAGCAGGCTGTGGCTGCAGGTCGATCATGTGGCTTCAGCGTATCTTCACGAGTTCAACGATGGTTGGAAACCACTCACACCAGTGGAAACGAGTCTTCCAAATGCTTGCGAAATCTCAGCAAGTTTTCACGCCCGTTTCCTGAATCCGCGTCGAAGGATTCCGTGGGAATGCGCACTGCGCCTGCGAATCGCTGTTTGTTTCCGGGGCTCAACCAAGCTGCCGCACAACAAGGAATAAGCAACATACTTGGACGGATCCGGTCACAAATTGCGGATGGCTGAGATGCGCGAGCCATGAATCATTTCCAGCAATGGGTGCCCTTGCGGGCTGTTGAGTGCAGTCGAGCACGGTCCGGACTGGACTCTCCCATGGAAGCCTTCCAGCTCCATTCACGGTGGCTCCGAGATACAGGATGAGAGCCATCCCGACACATGGAACCACGATGGCGATCCAGTCGCGCGGATCGACGCAAACATTTCTCTGGATCATCTTCAACTGGAAACCACATGCAGTCACAAGACAATACAATTGTATCGTAAAAAAATAAAAAATAAAAAATTTGTTGCAACTTCATTGTCATTACAGGGGGCCTAGTTTGCCAAATGTCTACTTTCTGTCCTTTACCGCGCCTGTCGCGGCAAAGCCCGCCACTGTCTCATGCGTTCGACACAAAATATCCCAAAGACTACCTCTACCATGGCGTATACCTCTACCATGGCGTACTGTGGCCGCCGCACCCTTGAATGGCATTGTGTCATGCTTGTTCCTTATTCCTTTTTCCTGTTCGAGCCATCGAAGCTGAATGCAGTGAACTGCGCTCGACAACCAAGAGCGACAAAAAAGAACAAGAAACAAAGAAAGCGATTAGGAAAGAGAGGAAAAAGACGAAAGGGAGAAAGAAAGAAAAAATGCATCGAAAATAGAGGCATGAGGAGGGTGATGAGGATGATGTGTGGCCCCGATATTAGAGATTCAGTCAAACGAGATTGGAAAGCAAGCTTGGAAAGACCGTACATGAGAATAAAACCCTCTGTCGGGTCCGTTCGACAGTCCAGAAAGGGTGTCAACTCTCCAAATATCTTGATTCTGAACTCATGAGAATCGTATTTGGCAGCATTTCTCGACCATCTTCCACCGAGACTTTCAGCTTTGCCCAGGTAATGTCTTACCTACATAATCCACTTTTTAATATATAGATATGCTTATCGAATCAACTTTTGCATTAGTGCAATTTATCAGTAGAATGCACATTACTCGGTTCTTTGATACAAATCCGCCAAAACCATTTGCCAAAACACGCGCCCCGCCACAACATTCGGATGTGCCCGATCCAAAGACGCGTCCTCATACACCTCCAATCCTCGCACTCTTTCCTCCCAATCCATGATCCCCCAACCCTTCCGCCGCCACATCCCCTTCTTGATCCCCCTCAAGGCGCGATTCATGCTATGTTCGAGCAAAACGCCATGATATGTGCTGTTGGCAGTGATGGGCTTCAATGGGATTGTGCGCGCGAACAGTCGCGCGGATGTGTTGCTAAGGAGGGCAGAGAGGGGATTTAGGATTTCAGCTCGCACACCTGCATGCCACGCGGACAAGAATGCAGAAACAGATTCCAGGTCTGAAGAGGATTGAAGAGCAGAGTCTGCTTCCGCGTGCATATCCTCAGTCTGGTTGCCGCCAACTGGCTTCTCAGCCTCAAAGAGCTTTGCAATATCCCACATGAAGCTCTGCGCAATGAAAATATCAGGAAGCCAAAAGGGCGCCATTGCGATCCCTTTTTTTCTTTCCGACTCGATCGTCTCATCCGTTTCGGGCCCGCAGTGAGCACAAAAACCATTATGTAACCCAATACTACGAAGCAGATTCGGAATCCACGCTATCCTCTCGCTGGTTCGAAGGGGGCTTTCATTGCGGATCCAGTGGTCTCCGTCAGTGGGACGCGTCGTAAAATTGTTGATGACTCCGTAATGGAAGACATTGATGGCCGCGAAATAGGAATGCGATCCGTCGCGTAAGATGCAGATGCGTGAGTCGCCTCCTGGTCATGGTTAGCATATACTTATGGGTACATACGTCGCTAAACTCACGATTTCCGCTGGCAATCACTTGTCCATTAAGTTTTGCAGTGACTACCGATGCGTTAGCCAGTGAGCATAGCTGCTCCACGAGCTTTCTCTGTGTTAGAACCAGTCAAGCCCCAATTTGGAACAGGCCAAACCGAAGCTGGCTCACGTCAAACGAGTCTCCCAATAGCAGCACTGTCCTGTTTTGCAAGTATTCCGGAAACAGTCTTTTGGTCTTTGCTGCATCCAGCAGACTTGCCAAGTGGTCTCCCTGAGCGCAGTCCTCGCTCCTATCTCCCTCACCTTTCCCATCAACTGCAGTCGACACCCAAACGCCTGTCTGTGCATCAATGAAGCCAAGGTCGGTAACGCGCGTGTCACAACTGAGTGCGTTAAAGTTCGTAGAAAGCGGTAAGCCTTGCAAGCGATCGTGGCTCAGCTTCAGATTGGTTGGCGTCAGAGTCACAATCTCCGTTGCCAGCACAAGCACGGCAATGACCACTATCAAGCATACGCCTGTTGCCGAGGCAACCGGCCACCGTCTGCCATCAGTCGCACTCATTTGGACAAGGAAACGCCAAGGCGCAAAACCATTGACAGCTCAATGTCATTCACTTCAATACATAGAGACGGAAGTGATATGCTTAAAGAAATTACCGCCCTGTAAAGCTGTCATCTCCCCTCTGCACCGTATGGCGATTCCGCCGAATCATGTCGGCTGTACTCAACCCTTCCAAATCAATACGGTCGCTTACTTCCATCACATCCGGTTTCACGCAGCTTGCGCAGCTGCGCTTCCGCTGCGCGTTTCGCTTCATGCATCTCCGCTTTGCGCGCGGCCGCAATTCGCTCCTGACGTTCCACGTCGCTCTACTTGGCATTGGCAAGCATGGCCTCCAGCTTAATTCGTTTGGATTCATCCATGACCCCTTTTATGGGTGCAGCAGAGTCTCCGCTGTTTTGCGAGGCTTGATCGCGGTTCACACCGTGGCCACAGCGACTTCGTTCGTCCCAGCTTCGTTCAGACTCCCGGCTTGCTGGTGCATTATCAAGGCATCGGTCTTTATCGCGTCCAGTCTGTTCACGCGGTCGTCTTTGACTTCCATACAGGTCACCGTTATCGTCTCGACGATCATCGACGGCGCGCCTGTCGGCGTACGACCTCTCCGGATACCTCCTTTTATCCTGCACATCGTCTCTATAGTGCCGCGAAGTGTCATCGCGATGGTCGTTGTCGCGACTCGCGTGTCTTTCCGAATCCAAGTCCTCCCGTCGCCCGGCTCTTCTCCAGTCTTCCTTGTAACCGCGTTCCCGGTTAGGTTCGACGCGCCTGTTATTATCTCGAAGGGCACGTCGGGTTGAAGAAGATTCGCCACGGTCGCTCTGAGAGTCGTCACTGCTGGACGGAGGAGACCGCATCCTCCGCTTTGGGGATCCACGTCCTACACTTTCTTCTGCACTTCCACCATGATGCTTACGCTTCCCGGCTCTGTCAATTTCCTCCTCTTCCCGCCTATTCCTATTGCTCTTTTCCTCTTTCTTGGCCATCTTGCTTTTCTTGTCCTTCTTCTTCGTGTCCTTACCGCCAGCGGCAGAATTGGCCTCCTTAAGGGCCTTAAGTCGCACCGGATTGTTGATGACGGCCTGCAGCGAGGCCTGTTCGCGTCGCTTGATGGCGAGGAGCGGGTCCTCGCGAATCTTGTTTGCAATGTCGCGTGCCGTATTTGCGTTGGCTCCATAAATGAGCGCGTCGTTGGACGAGAATGCGTTTAGAGGTGAAAGCTAAATTTTAGGAAGGTTGTTGGCGTGTGAGAGCGCGCCCATAACAGCACGAAGAAAAACCAACGCACCTCATCCACCGCCTTCCCCACCTCCACAAGCTTGTCAATCCTCTTCTTGCCCAACAAATACGCCTCGCGATCCTCGTCCGTTTTCCCCCTCCGCCGCAGGCCCACCATATATCCAGTCCAGCCGCTCCTGCTTCTTCTTGATGCGCCCGCTCGCCTCATGCAGCTCCTGAAGCTCTTTCATCTGCCGCTGCTCCTCAATCTCCTTCATCTTCTGCGCAATCTTCTTCTTCTCGTCCTCCGCTTTGCGCTCGCGGAGGTACACCTTCTCAATGTTCTTGAGCGTCTGCGGGTGCCATGACTTTTTCAAGTTGAGGTCGCCTCCACCCTGTTTAAATTAGTGATTTGTTAAAGAATTGGTTGGAGGTGTAGGGGTGCGGACAGACCATCTTAATTCTGTGAGGTTTTCTCCGTGGATTCTCTATGCCCATCCTCGCATCCGCACAAGGAAATTTAGATCCAACGTGCCCCTACAGACAAGTAATTTTGACGTGTTTTTTTTGTTTTTTTTAGATCCATAGAGAATGAAGGAGGAAAGAGGGAAGCGATTGGCAAGACAACCTCCAAGCTTACAAGAAGGAATCACAATTTCTTGTGTTTTGCAACCCCATTATATGGATAATGTCAAGGCTACCATGCATTTAATGTGTTGGATTCAAGGATTCCCCTGTGTTCAAACATCAGAGAACAGCAAAAAGGTCTACGTTTAAATTCATGTCAATTTCATGGATGAATCGAAACGCTGGGCGAAGATTCGAGGAGTTTTGGTTTGCTTACAATTTCGATTTAATACGAATTCTTAAAATAGAATTGGTGCGCTTGAACTTGTCAATCTCAGTGACGAAAACTGTTCTGTCAGCCCAACTCGGTCATGGTCATCCTCTACCTTTCGATCATCGTTACTGCTGCGTTGTAATGAATCCAACTAGTATTCTGTTCGCTATTACAAGAATGATGTAAACACAGAGATAAGAATATTTAAAGAAATTGGCAACATGTACACTTAAGATGGCTCGCATAGCGGTTGTGACACATTAAATTTCCTGGAACCCAGCCGCTTGCAGTTTGTTTCAAGTGTTGCCATTCGCAATACCTGAAACACAAAAGATACTACCGGGCTCGGGCTTCTCCCAGTTTTCCTCTGCAATAAATTAAAACCAGAATGAAGAACGCGATTGTGAAAATCAAAGAATGTCTTTTGTTTGATTTCACGACTCAGAAATTCACTTCGCAGGGAAAGGGGGTGCGGGTGCGGGCACGCGATTTGGAGCAGGAGATGGCAACCGTTTTTGGGCAGTTGGTGGGACGGTCGCGTACAGATTTTGACGGGAACATTGGCATCAAACGTGGCTGGTGCTGGAGACGTCGAAGAAAGTGGGCTAGCTGGGTTTGACATGGATTTGGATTTGTAAAGTTTATTATTTCCCTGGAGAATCAATAAGAACACTCTTTACAACTTGAGGCCTGTCAAAAAAGTACATCTCAAGAGGAAGAAACGAGCCGATTATACCACACCCACCCCACCAACTGAGACATGTCAAGCTCCATAAATGGTCGCTCTCCATTGACATTTGCGTCCAGTAGCGCCCATTCCACCAGCCCCAATGAAAACCCTCTTAAAAACAGTTTTTAAAGGAGTAAAAAGCATATTTTTTTGTTTATTAACGACTTTCTAGCTTTGTGAAGGCACCAACTTCAACTTCAAGGCAATGAAAAACGAAGGACGACAGAAAGGAAAAAACGAGAGTCCCTGCCTCAACCAAAAGCCGTCACATCATTGACTAATATTGACGGCCAGTCGCATTCATCCCACCAGCCCCAATGGAGCCCCTTTTTACCGGCATCGCGCCTCCATACATCCCAACTGGTTCTTGATCATCCGCAAACCCGCCCCAAGAATTATTCGTCTTGCTCCACGACGAGGAAGACGTGCCCACGCGCTCATAGAGTGTTGAAGCCGAATCTCTCATTCCACCTCTGACATCCGCATATCCATACTCATGCGGTGTCTCGGGTTTGTCTGCACCAGCGGCTTTGGCGCTGGACGAAGAAACGGCGCTAGCGAGCTTGGTCACTACGGCCTTGGTGGTGTTGAGGGTCGTGTTGAGGAGCGAGTTTTGAGCCGGATAGGCAGTTGCAATTTTGGTGGAGCTTGTGGGGGTTCTGTACTCGGCGTGGGAGTTCGTGGTGGCTGCGGGGGTGCTGCTGGAGCTGCTGGTGAAGAAAGAGAGGGAGGACACGACGGCTTTTGTGGTGCTGCTGATGATGGAGGAGTGCGAAGGGTAGGCTG
>MU614699.1:25767-48960 GCA_025201725.1 Chytriomyces sp. MP71
GATGCTTTGTTGTCGACCAGATTAGACTGTGCGGCAAAGTAGTTGTCTGCGCTTGGGCTGGTGTTGGAGTGGCTGTAGTGGTTGCAGTGGTTGTGGTTGTGGTTGTGGTTGGTTGCGGTCCCTCTGTTAATATTATTGTTATTATTACGCGGCATGGACTGCTTCTTCGCCTTAGACGCGGCCTCCTTTTCAACGACTGAAAACCAGTCTTCGTCTTGGCAAGGTTCCATCGGGAGACTCAGTGACTGAGAGAAAAGATTTGCTTTCACGAAGACACCGACGGCGCAGCACTTTGAAAACCAACTTCCTCTCGTCTTCTCATCTGCTCGTCGTCCATGTTATCCATTCATTCTCAGATTTCTTATTATTAAGTCGTTCTCAGTTTCAGGAATATTATCAATTCAATCCCAATTTTAATATTACAAATACCATTAATATTCTTAAATCGCGCACAAGGGAATGCTGTCAGTGGGATGGAGGGTTCGAGCTCTGCAGAGACAGACAGGAGGAGCTTTGTCCGAAATCCGCTCCAATGATGAGCAACAACGAGACGCCAACCACTCCCGCCCCAAGCAGCACGTCCCGACGGGCCAAGCTAGACCGAGTCATGCGCATGTGGCTGAACGCAGTGCTCGAGAAGTGGAGGTGTGGATACCCTGCGAGGGAGGTCCCATTGACACTCCCAACCAAACAGTGCGGAAAAGCTGCTCGCGCTCTTCCCCGTTTTTAGCGACACGCGCGAGCACTTTGAAGAGACCTATGCACAGATGGCCGCTTTCTTCAAGGAGTCAGTCTTGGTGCGTGTCCATCCAACTGGGTTATTCTGACATTGTATTAGGAGGACTATGAGGCCATCCTCGAGAAGCGCAACATCCCCGAAACCCTTGACGTGTATGACCTTATTCTCGCTACGCGCGCGAAAAAGGTTTTGGAGGACCCCCTGTGAACGTGAAGAATACTGAAGCCCCGCCCCATCAGATTGACACTATATCGCCTACGGCACACGAATCCGACCTTCATGTCGTGATGGATCCTGCCCAACTCGTGCATTGCCGCGTCATGGCGCTCAAAAAGAAACGCGAGGAGGAACTGACACGAGAGTTGGAGCAGGTAGGATCATGCTATTTATTTTCTTCATTTCTGTGGCGTTAAATGGGGGGCGAAAAACAGTTAGAACAAGAAAATGCTCTCCTGGCGCAAGCACACGACACAAAGCACCAGGAGGCCCTCGCAATGGTAGCAGAACTTTCAAAATAATTGCGCGATGGGATCGATACAGAACAGCATCCTGCATGGTGTATTGTGCACGTAATAAATCCCAATATATTACAAAGAAAGAACCAACGATTCTTGGAATCACAAAGCGACCCCCGCCGCTGTCCCAAACTCCACCTCCCCACAGGGCACAAACCCCTTCCGCGGGTCCACAGGCGTATTCACCCCTATAAGCCGAACAACAGCAGCCACATCCAACGCCCCCGCATCCTTCCACCTCTGCATCTGCACCCCTGGAAAGGGCCCGCGTATCTCCTCAGATAACGCGCTGGGCTTATACTCCCAGAGAAGTTGGGCCGTCCGGCGCGAGGAGGTAGGTGGGGAAGGGATGGGGTCGCCGTGCTGCCATGTATCGGGCAGGATGTTGGCGATGCGGAGGGCACGGGATATAGATTCGTAGGATTGTTCCATCACGTCTGGTGAAGGCGGAGCTTTAGAACTGGCTGAGGATAAAAAGGAAAAGGGGGATACAAAGGCAAAGCGAAAGAGAGGGATCAGGATCTACTAAAAGGATTTTCTCAGCAATGCTTGCTCAGAGAGATTCCCAGTTGTTCCATGTTGAGGTCATCATGTATCCTCTGTTTCGTGCAACCGGAAGGGGGAAACCAGTTACGAGAGGACAGATACACACCATATCGGCCGAGTCCAGTGAGCTTGTCTGTGAGCGCAATCAGGTCGGCGAGTTGCTTCTTGCGTAGTTGCGCGGCTTCTTGCGTTTCTTCGCCTGCTGCAGAAGCGCTGGCGGAGTCCCATGGCTTCTTTCGTTGGTTCTTTTTCCATGCTGGTACTTTCTTGGGACCACCCAGTCGTTTGAGTGCCTATGCGTTCCATTGTCGATGCACCATTTTGAAGGAGTTTTCAATGATTGGGAAAAAGAAAAAACTAACGTGAGCACGAACGCGACCAAAATTGCCCGAGAAGAAGGAACTCACCGCAGTCACGCTCTCCTTTACTTTCATGAACTCCAGCACGCCCCTCCAGCACTCATTCTCGCTCCCAAAACTTGCCCCAGCCTCCCTCTCCTCCTCCGCAATCAACGCGTCGCGCGCATCCACGCGCGCCTTCATTCTCTCGCTCACGACCTTGGCGCGCCTAATCTCATCCCCACTGATTCCGCCCAGCCACCGGTCATGCATATCGTGCTCGTCGCGCGCGCGGATAAAGTTGAAGTTCTCGTCAAACCCGCCTTCCTCCATCTCCTGCTTCATGTGGAAGGGCTCGATAGCGATGCCGGCCGTGTCGAATGTCTCCTCGGGCTCGGCTTCCTCTTCGCCGACGGACTGGATCTTGTCGCGTGTGAGGTAGCGGATAGAGGCTGGGTTCTTTGCGGCGTCGGGAGGGACCTCGTCGTCGTCCGCCAGCGCGGGTTCGGCAAACATGTCGTCGTCTTCATTCTGTTCGCGTGCGGTGCGGTCGTTGTCGTTGCCCGGGTTCGAGTCCGCGTCGGAGTCGAAGCCGCCGTCCTCGTCGTCCGAGTCCGTGTATCCGTGCTTGACTGTGTTGCGCCGCTTCTTGGCTGTTGCGGAGGCGTGAGTTCAGGTGACGGTGCGCGCGGAGTGGCGCCGACGCTCACCGAACTCAAGGTCCTCGAAGTCGTCGTCGCCGTCGTCGGCGGTGGCTGGCGCAGTGGTTGCCGTGAGAAACGACGCCGCACTGGTCCGCGGCGGCTGCGCGCTGCCATCGGCGAATTTCACCCTCTTCGTCGACGTCGCGCTGCTTCCAGAGCTGCGCTTCATCAGATTTGTTTAAGAAGCACTGAAACAGCCACAACCCCACAGCAAAATAGGAAAAAGAACGCCTGTCGACCATTCGGTTGTTCGCAAGGGCCTTCTCATGACTCAAACCCTGTCTTTCCATAACCAGATGAAACATGATTCGATGTTTACTCAAACAGGGATACGTCATTCCACGCAGTCTTGAGAACTGTTGTGCCTGAGGGACTTTTCTGGCTGTACCTCGTTCGAGCCGACTCTTGAAGTTGTTAAGGACGCAGTGTTAAGGACGCACTTTTTGAAACAGCGTCGTTATCGGACCTTGATGCGTATTCCACTGACTGTGTAATAAAATGCTATTATGCACTTCTCTCGAATGATGTTTCATGTTATTTCAAAAAGCGAAGGAAGGGAAATTTCACAAGACTAAGGGCGCCACGTGATGACTTGCACAGCCCGTTTGGCAACGTCTCTCAACTGCTGGTTCTTAGAGTTGTTTGAAAACCCCTCAAGCTATTTAGAGGGTGTGTGAGGTTTGTCACTCTGACGATACCTTCAACGCACCCTTTTCACGCACGCGTGTAATTCAAATCGACCACGATAATCTTCGGCCACGTTAGTGATTACCTTTAAAGTACAAGCAGGTCAAGTGACACCCTCTAGAAGAACAATGATTGCCACGTACCTTGATCACGTTAAGCAATACCGACTCGTTATCATCATTCAAAAGCTCCATCAGCGTCGAAATCGCGCTTTCCCGCACCATTAACTTCTTCGCTTCCACATCAATCGTTATGCTCATGAGGGCTCCCGCCGCCGCCGCCCGCACTTCACTCTTGACATCGTCCAGGAGCCCAATCAAGAGAACGGTCGTCTCCCCCGCGCATGCGAGTTGCTTGCAGGTCTTGAAGAAAGTGAGCATCATGATGCACTTGCTCACAGCAACGCGTGTGTCCGCTACGGTGTCTTGCTTGAGAAGGCGCGTGAACACGCCCAGAGCATCGCATTTGATGGGCTCGTCGGGAATGTATGGAGATCCGCCTAGGCGGATGCATTGGTAAAGGGTATTCAGGATAATGATTTGGATGTCCATGCGTTCCTCCGGTAAACGTTTGACAATGGGGGTGAGGAGGCCGGCTTTTAGTAGGTTCATCACGCCTAGGTTGGGGAAACATGTGTGATGTTAAAAACCAAGCTGAAGAGACAAGGCGGCTTGCCTGATTCTTGACCAGTGACTCTCTCAAACACCGTGAAGACGTTGGTTCGGACCAAGTCGCAAGTATCCGTGAACTGTGGTTCATTTGGATCGAGTCAGTATCCTTTCTGACATAAAACTGATTCACTCACCATGGTTGAAAGGAAGTGTAGTGCGTCTGCCTCAATCAAAGCATGGCGTCCAACAGCATGACCTGTTAGATGAAAACGATGAGCCTTCATTCTTATAGCAATAATATGTTCCAACCAGCCAGAATGGCCAAACATTCAGTCGATTTTTGCCTGATTGTTAGGTCGGGCGAACGTTTCATGTCAATCAACAACAACACGATATCTGATCCGTCAGGTGTGATGGACGCGTTACGTGTTTAACTTGACTGTATCTCTAAGTGATGGACACTCAACTCTTCTGGAGCGCTTGGGTAATATTGAGCGGATCATGCAACAACTCTGCAAGGAAGACAAGACTCTTTTGCTGCTTCAACAGATCGCCATCTGGAATCTCAGTCACCTGTACAAAAAAATTGTTATGCTATGCTTTCGAGATCTCGTCGGGGCTCCGTACTAGCTTCGGGATGGCGCGTCGTCCATACGCCAATTGCATTTTGGTCGGGTCCACATCTGGTGGGAGCGTGGGAGCCAACAGTTTACTGGCCTCGAGTGGTGTTAGGCCAGATGTGTTGATTTCTTGAGCCGTGTATTTTGGCCCTAGTGTGGTCATGGAATCGCGGACGGTGCCCATGGTGGCTTGTTGAACGAGATATGTTGCCAGTGACAATTATGCCATCCACGACTGCTATTATTGTCAGTCTGAAATCTTGTTTATATCATTTATACCTGTTTTACGACACTCAGGTAAAATGAAATAGTAGTAGAGTAGAGAAAACAAAATGGCCAATACTTTCCTCGCCAGCCTGATCCTGTGGTTTTGTGGTTTTGACACAAGCGAATATATTACCTACCCTGCGGTTGGTTGAGGCGAACAAAAACAAGCCAAAGAAAAAACAAGACAACACAAAAATCAAAAATTTGCCTGCATTCAGTAAACAGCGCACAGAGGACATGGAAGAGTATCTGCTTGAAGGGAGAGGAAACCAGCATCGCGAAAACATATCAAGCACCCGGTGGAGCCTCCTCACCGGCAGCCGCTCCCAGAGCCCCTGACGCATCCGCACCACCCGGAGCAGCACCGCCATACTGTGCATAATAAGCGTAGTAGGCGGCCCAGGCAGCCGCGTTCGCAGCGTCATCTCCACCTGCCGCAGCTCCCGATGCGTCCGTGGCACCTGGAGCGCCAGATGCAGAAGCAGCAGTTGCACTTGCTTCAGCGCCAAATGCTTCAGAAGATGAACCAGGAGGAGCCTCTACTGTCGCTGAAGTCGCACCCGCCACTCCGCCTGCCGCTGCCGCTGCATACTGGGCCGCATACGCAGCGTACGTCGCCGGATCGTAGTTTGCGTATGCAGAAGGGTCGTAATACTGAGAGTAGTCACCATATTGGGCCCTAAAGAAAAAAATAGTCAATACAACCAGCTGGAGAAGTTATAACTAACATCGCAGTATAAGGATCCGCAGCACTATATCCTCCGTATGCGCCAGCTCCGCCGCGCTGTTAAGGTTGAAAGAATGAGTTGCGAAAGCAAAATGTACTAAGACAGGCCACAAACATGCATCCCGGCCTTCTCAAAAACCATGTCAATCGCGCCATTCATGGCTTCGCGGTTGGTTCCATAGATCTTAATAAGCCGCTCGCCTGTCATGGGATCTGGGATCTGCTCAATCTGAAGCCGAACACCCCATTGTTGCTGAATCATCTTGACGGTTTCGCCACCTTCAAGGTCCCGTATTTAGATTGGCTGTGGAAGAAGATGTTGTTTGAACGGTGACCCACCTCGTCCAATTACGAGTCCAACTTTGTCATTAGGCACGCGAACTTCTTCCGTCTCCTGTCCGAATCCTGGGCCGCCACTGTATCCAGCGTTACTGCCCACCATCATCTATACCAAAAAACATTAGAAAGCACAGCGACATCCTTAATTGAACCTCACCTTCCCAATCACAATCTCGTCTATCAACTTCTTGGCCTCCTCAATTTGCTCATCAGTCCCTTGAATATTCACAACCTTCATTCCAGGCCGAACTCCAGCACCATCCTGAACAACTGTCATACGTGCCCCCGTCCGACTCTGCAGCATCTTGATCGTCTCCCCACCCTTCCCAATCACAAGCCCCACGCGGTCTCCAGGAACTTCCATCGGATACATGTTACCCCCACCTCGCGGGCCGTAGTGTGATCCGCCTCCGCCCATGGGCGGCCCGGATCCGCCGTTGCGGCGGTCGCTGCGGATCATGTCCTCGATCATTTCCTCCGCCTTTTTGATTTCGGCTTCGGTACCAATGAGGGTTGTGCGGCGTTCCGTGTCGGTTTGGGGTTGGTCTTTGAGTGGGGATGGTCAGGTTTCGCGCTTTCGTTTGGGTACAACTGACCTTGAGCAAACTGGATCTTGGCGAGTCCGCTTTCAGCTTGAATGCGTTTGAGATTCTCGCCGCCGCGGCCAATAATCAGGCCAACCTATATGCGCGAGTAGGGCGGGGAAGGAGAAAGAGAGGTGTTGGACAACATTTCGTGGCTTCTAAGGCCATCTCGACTCCCGTTTGTCATGGACATTCTTCCTTCTCATAGGAGGTTTCCTCGCATTCACTGCCGCCTTTTGCCAAACCAAGCATTCCACCCAACCCGACCACGTATCCTCCAACACCCACTAGCGCAACTACCCCCAATCTCCCAACACTAACCATGTCCACAGGGATCGTAATCTCCTTTGAAATCTTGGTCGACACCATCGCTGACAGTCCGAGCCGGGCCAAGAAACTGCTCGTTGCATCGTCGCTACCGAGCCCCGGCTTGGGCTTAAATCCGCTGCTCGGAATGTCCTTGTAGTCATCGTCACGCGGCCGCTTGTTGGTGTCTGAGCCGGAGCCGTACAGGTTTTCGCGCTTTGAGTATCCTGAGGTGGGGATGTCGTCGTCTTCATATCGTCGCTTAGGTGCGGACGGTGCTGAGGCAGCTGCTTGGACTGGGTGTGGGACAGTTTATTCGGCGACGACACAGCGAGAGAGGCAGGTTGAAAACGCACAGGATCCATTCGCCTTCGCCGCGGCAGTCAGCTTTGCAGCCACTGCCTTTGCGCGTTCAACGGCCGATGCGATGTCACTCTGGTGTTTTGTGAGCGTTGCAGTGGTTAGGTTCGACCGTCCGCAGTCGTCCACCTTCCCCTCCCATGCCTCAGACTCCCTGTCATTTTCTCCAGGCCATCGCCCAGACTTGCTACGAACTATCGCTATGCCTGCGTTCCCCGCTCCTCCTCAGACCAAAGGGAACATGGCAAGTATCAAACCATGGTGTGTTGGCGAGCTTTTTGTTCATTCTCAGCGCGCCGTGTATTCAGCCTCACACGATCCCCACATCGCGAGCATAATCGCAATTTCTTGCATAATCGCCACATCCGGTGTTCGCTTACGGGGGAACGTATGTCAAAATAGTTATCAATAAATCATTCCCGTTGTGGGGTATCTCTTTTTCGTCAACTCACGATGGTGTGGGGGAATATTCAGCAATGGAATACTTGGTAATACGCTCCGCTGATGAGGCTGCAGGTGGCTGGGGTCGTTGCCTTTGAAATTTTTGGTGAGCCCGCGACCGCATCTCGCTCCTCCCGCCGTCGTGCCTTCCATCTGCACCGTTCGCCACGGAAGCACTCCCGTCACCGCGTCAGAATGCGTCGAACGATTGAAACGGACGAAACTGCAGTGCTTAAAAGCGGATCAGATGGATTGTGTGCGAAGGCTTCGGTTTCGAGAAACCGCGCAATACGCATCCGCATAAAAACGGATTGCGATGGACTGATCTTGGTCACGGACCTTGGCAGTGACACTGCGCGAAAACGTCGGATTCCGTTGTGTCCGCCGGGCGGCTGTGTTGCTCGAGACTGGGGGGGATCTTGGTTTCAGGGCCAAGCCCACGAAACTAGGACAATGTGACACGGCTGTATCCAGACGGGCGATTGAAATCCATCCGGACCTAGACTTTGGAGGTTCTGGACAGAAGCCAACGTCGCGATCGTGCCATCAACACACGCCTCTTGTAACCGAATCTAACCGACCTTCCTGTCACCTGCAGACTTCCAACCCCATATCTAACAAAAATGGTCAAGTTCCTCAAGTCCGGAAAGGTCGTTCTGGTCCTCAGCGGTCGTTTCGCCGGTCGCAAGGCGGTCATCGTTAAGAACTTTGACGAAGGTACCGGCTCCAAGCCCTACCCCCACGCCATCATTGCCGGTATCGAGCGCTACCCTCTCAAGATCACCAAGGGAATGGGGCAGAAGCGTATCGAGAAGCGCAGCCGCGTGAAGCCCTTCATTAAGAGCATCAACTACAACCACATTCTGCCCACCCGCTACAACTTGGACTTGGACTTCAAGACCGTGCTGACCAACGAGAGCTTCAAGGAGCCGTCGCAGCGCATTGCGAGCAAGAAGGCCATCAAGAAGCTGTTGCAGGAGAGATACAACAGCGGAAAGAACAAGTGGTTCTTCCAGAAACTCCGTTTCTAAAGAGGATAATGACAATTGGAGAGGCGTATCTGTCGTCACATCTGGTTGTGTGTTTATTTTCGATGGATGTGGGGTGTAAGGGGGGATACACATTGATGATTTCCGTTGGGTGTGTTATTTGCTCACAAACTAAAGCCAATAATCATGCGACATTGTACTCTCTCGGTTGGCCGCAAAATAATCTGATCATTTGCACGAATTATCGTGGACACGAAAGTTTCTGTTTTGGACCTTCTCGCATGAACGGATACGCGATACAAATTCAAACTCCAGGCATTTTCACAAATGGGACCTTCGAATGTTCTGCCTTCGCCTTCCTTTTAACTCCTATATGCAGTATTACTTGTGGCTGCTTCGGGTTCAATCCTCGATCTGGCAATCGCGAAGGCAGTAGTTAGTGCCATTTGCCACATTGCTTGAGGAGGTTGCTAATGTCATGGATATGGACGTCATCAATGGCGTGGCACGTTCACCATGCACAGGAGGCGGGCGATGGTGTCATGCCCAAAGTCTGGAGCCAGATGAAGGCTATCCAGAATCAGTAAAGCATCCAACGGTGATTTTCAGAAATTTGCATACCTCCCTCAGTTTTGTGATAAGAAGACAGGTTAAAAGTGCCCAAACGGATGTGCTGGACGGACAGATTCCACACCTAGAATTCCACACAGAGCTTCATTTCCTTCCGAAAAGGGGTTCTGCAACACGTCCAGAAACGAGCACGAATCCGACAAAATCCACGGGGTTGGCTTCGTGCATTTCGTGGTCGTGGAGTTCGTGATCATGGGCAAAGTATCATTCCTCTCCTGTGTATGCATTGGATCAAAACTCACATTTTCTTTTTGACCGTATGCTTTATCTTGCAGTTAGGAAAAAATTGGTATCTACATCACCGTGACCACCCCCTTCGCAATCACGCAAATAATTAGATGCAAAAGATGTGCCTGCGTGATGCTACACCCCATTCACTGGTTCCTCCTCTACCATCACCGCACCAGCCGGAACCTCCCCACCATCAATAACTTGCTCCACTCCCTCATCCACTTCCTCCATTCTCTCCCCTTCCACCTTCTCGTTTTCCTCCCCATCCGGCTCCTCATCTTCAACCCCACCCGCCGCCTCCCGTCGCCTCTGCGCTTCCAATACGCGTGCGCGCACAAGCGCTGCCTGATCGTCTCGCACAGCCTTGCGCACCTGCATCACACGCGCCACATGCGCGGGCGGCGGGTGTCGCTTCAACACAGGCCTCAGCGCGAACGGTTCCACGCTGGTCGCGGCTGCAATTGCGGAGGCGGCACCAGCTGCAGTGACTGCACCGGGACCACCGGACGCGGTCCCAGGCGTTGGAGCCGGCACAAGTGAGTGTGTGATGGTATGTGGGATGCGAAGATTCCAGCTTCGCTCTGTGAAAGGTTTTCAAGAATTGTTGTGAGCAATTTTGGTGCGGGTCAGTAAAAAACAAATACCCAGTGTGAACTGAAAGTCTTTGATTTTAGCCACCTTGGATTTTCGATGTAACGCAAGCTTGCATGCAAACTGCGTCACCTGGTCGATAAAGTTGTCAGCAAGCTCATACAGTACATCCTCCACACCCAGATCCACCCTTTCCCCCGTCCCTATCTCGGCCAGCAGATCCCCCACTTTCCGCTTCACACCGTCACCTCCGCCCGCGCGCCCGGTCTCCTCATCTTCCTCGAGCATCCCATGCAGCAGGTCCTCCATCTTGCCCGGCGGTAATCGCGGAATACTGTTCTGCATGAACCCTCCCAGACTCGCAAGCGAACCCGAATGTGTGCCTCCAAGGTAAGCCTCGGGCCCACCAAACAACCGCCGACTTTGCTGCGGGCTAATGCTGTGGCCCAACACGGTGCTCGTGGTTGCAGGTGTTTGTTGCTGAACCCTTGCTAAGTCGGGCCGCTGCAGCGCAGGATACGCGGCACCTGTAGTCACCGGTGCTGTTCCGGCCGGATTCACATTCAACGCTGCGGTCGCTTCAGAAGAAGCAGCTCCTGCCGCCTGCTGCGCCTGCGCCGCGGCCGCCTTTGCCAACGCCTGCCTCCGCACTTGGACTTGCGCCATCTGCAGCTTGAGCGTCTGCACATGCGCCTTGGTGGCACCTTGCTCCGCCTCGCTCATCACGACCCCACTGCGCACTTTGAAGTAGTGGTCCAGCTGCAAGAGCTGGATCTGCGCGCCAAGTCGCTTGAGGACCCATTCGCAGCGCAGGTCGTCCGGCGTGTCTGTACGGTTCGCCTGCTCGGCTGCGTTACGGATGAATGCGCCGGCCCGCGTGCGGCCTTCGAGGAGCTGCGGCAGACTCATTTGCGAAATGGGAGTGGCGCCGCCCGGGATGCCTGGCTGTGCTACGGAGGCGACTTGGGAGGTGGCGGGCGGGACTGTGTCGGTGCCGGTAGCGGCGGGGCTCGGGGCGCCGAGGGCGGTTGGAGTAGGGGCGCTGAGTGGGACTGGGGTTGTGGGGGCGCCGGGATTGGTTACACCGCCAGATGCGGCGAGGGCGGCTGTGACTTGGGCGTTGTGCATCATTTTAGCCATTTGTGGGTTCATGCCGCTTTGGGCGCTGTTTTGCATAGCGGCAGCGAACGCGGGGTTCATGTGGGCAAGGTGGTTGGCACCGGCAGCAGCAGCGGAGGCGGCTGTGGTTGGGTTGACCGTGCCGGAAGCTGCTGCGACTGCAGCTGCGTTTTGCACAGCCATTTGGCGTTGGCGGATCAGTTGCATTTGCCACGCTTGCATCATGGCGGGGTTGTTCATCATTTGCGCGGCAAGGGCATTGTTTCCTTGCGCGTTCGCAAGTTGCATCATCGCCGCAATCGCGGCAGGGTTCGCGGCTCCAGGCGTCCCTACGGTAGTGGTGGCACCAGTATTCGCTGCACCTCCGTTTTGAGAGGCGTTCATGAGACTGAATAGGGCTACTTGCGCATTCTGCTGGGGAGTCGGCTGATTGAGGCCAAAGTTGGCGAGGTTTGTGTTGTTTGCGGCTGCTGCTGCTGCCATACGCCTCTGATTATGTTGTTGCATCATCATTCTGTTTATGAAATGTATAAGTCATACGATATAATAACATTGCATTTGACGGGTACATACTGTTGCATAAGCTGCGGGTTCTGCATTATTTGCGCGTAAAGAGCGGGGGAAATTCCAGCCGCACCGACACCAATACCCGCGCCTTGCGCCGGACCACCACCAGCTATTGATGCAGGCTGTGGCGCTGCTGTAGCTGCGTCCGAGGTGGTGGCGACGAGAGCGGGCGACGCGTTTCTAGCGGCGGCACTTTGCTGTTGTTGGGCAAACATTGCCGAAACTGAAGCTGAAGCTGTTGATGGATTTGATACATTTGTTGGATTGTTATTATTTGTATTATTATTATTATTGTTTCTTGTTGCCCTGCGTCCCTTTTGCTTTGGATCGACCATGGTTTAGCTGCACAAGAAGCTAGGAGAAAGAAAGTACGCAATGTTGCTAGTTTCAGGGATCAGTGTGAGGGCTGTCCGCTTCAAGAGTGGTTGCCAGGATGCAAGTCAAGAAGGGGCGGACGGCAAGACAGCCCAGAATCACGCTGTGCGAGCAACGACGGAGAGCAAGCGGACAGAACAGGTGATGGCGGTGATGGGGCGCCGTGCGCTCGGACGAGAGGTTTGGTTCGGGTTCTGGATCGGCACGGTGATCGAAACTTTCTTGCTCCCAACTTGCTGTTGTCGTGACCACTCTCGAATGCAGGGACATTGCAAGTTGACCCCTCCGCAAAGGCTTCTTTAGTGAGCGTTCACTGGGGGCCCTGATGCAAAGTGAGGCGCATATGAGTTTCTCAAATACAACGCCTTCCAAGTCAACCAAAGGCCCATGTCTTAAAGAAGGGTTATTTTCTTGCGTAAGACCAGCAACTGTATGGCCCTTGCAAGTTTGTGTTTTTTTTTGTGTTTTTTTGGAGGGGGGAGGGGGCGCATGACACTAAAAAGCGCATCCATTCATAAAATATGGCACTTCGACTTTCTTTCAACTTAATCCTACTGCAAATAGGTTTCTGTCTTTGGCAAGGAGTTACCAAGCATGAGTCCTAGACGGGCTTAAGGATTCGATTCACTCCAACATGGTCCGTTTCTTGATGAACCCAGCCATATCAACGAAAGAAAAGGAAACCACCATAGAGGAGAATGGGAACCCCCATCATTTTCACCCCCTCGACTAAAACTGCATATGCATGCACACGAAAAAGACACCCTCATATCTATTCATCCATAAAGAAATAGTTGACAGACAGCTTCTAAACTTGTTGATTCTTGGGCGGAAGTTGGTCGGGTGACGAAGGAAAGTCATCTCAAGCATCTCCAAGAACTTATTCATTCCCGACAATAGAGCCTCAGGACTATAAATCGCATGGGCATCAGCTCTAAACAATCCTCCATGAAGAGATAAAATCAGTGTTGGCAATCGCCCTCAAGACTGGATTCCCTCATACACAATGACACGGTCGGCGAGGTAGGTGGCCATGATGAAATCGTGCTCCACCACATACGCAGTTTTTTGCGAATGCACAATGGACTTCTTGATGACCTTGGCCGCGATAATACGTTGCTCAGAATCCAAGTAAGCGCTCGGCTTGTGAATCAGGTAAATATCCGCTGGCTGTCCCAAACAAAGCACAATCGCAACACGGTGCAGCTCTCCTCCCGAAAGCGTCTGCACATCATTGTCCAAGATGGTCTCCATCTGCAACGGATCACGACGTCTGTTTAGAAATGATAGTGCATGAAGGCTGCTTTGATCTTCTTGACCAGGAGCATGCGCACCGTGCCAGGGAACTTGGGCGCAATCTTCTATGGCTTGCGACTGATATTGAGTTCGAGGGGTTGCTCGCTTGAATCATCCACGGACGTGAGAACGGCCATCATCTTGATGAACGTTGGTCAGGTTCCCTTCTATGTTAGGAAACAACCGTGACGTGAGGACAAGTTAGGCTTCACCTTGCCCGCCAAAATCTTGAGTGCCGCCCCGACGCAGTCCTCCTCACCCGACAAGCCCCAGCACCTGCCCCGGCCGCGGAAAGCTTGAAGGTTCCATACGTGACCTCCTTCTCGAGGTTCGTGGGGAGGTTCACGATGTGGATCGCCTCGAAGGAGCATTTCTTGACGCAGATACCGCATCCGATGCAGAGCTCTTCGGATAAGAAGGCAATTTGCAGGTGGGGTCGACTTCGATGCAGAGCTTTTCTGGTTTGACGTTGGGGAAGCGGTGAGTTTGGGCGCGTGGAGAGACGTGACGGAACGTACCCATTCGCACGACGGGACAGTCCTTTTTGCACTCGTATCTGCACTTTATAGGCTTGCATTTGTCTGGGTTTGACGATGGCTGGAGGATGGGAGATGCCGAGGTGAGCGGCGTGGTCTGATGGTTGGACCTTCCCACATGATCCGGGGGCCCCACAAGTTTCTGGAGCCTGGTCCATGGTTGAAAGGATCACTTACCGATACGGGTAAGCTTGTCACTTCCTTGGCGGCTGATGGGTAAGGAAAAGAGGCGCTAGGCAGCAAGAAAACGATGGGCAGAGTCACGACAAGCGATCAAGTTCCATGTCGTTGCATATGGGAGTTGGTGAATTAAGCCGATTAAACTTGCTCGTACAAACACTGGAATTTCTGCACGCACCCAGCGGGCTTACACACACGTCTGTTTGCGCGTTTCTGTTGACGCCTCCTCGCACAAGCTTTGAGCGCGTGAACGAAGGCTTGTTTCTACACTAGTTCCAGGCATATGTAAGGATTAAGCTCGCAAACACGAGGGCACCCATTAACTGTGCAACCGGTCTCAATTGGATCTCTGCCTTGCGTGGACATTCTTGCTTCAAGTGACCGACAAATGCGATTGACGAGGACACTGTTGCGTTGTTTCTCACCTAAGAACCCCGGAAATAAAATAGATAAACAATGTAAAAACACCGACTTCAGTCACGTGCTCCTGCTGCTCTGGATTCCTTGTTGTCAAGGCCGGCATCGTTATCGTTTTCACGGTGCGTCTCCCCTCCCAGTTCGTGCTTTTCGTGCCCTTCCTCCCGATCCCGGTGTCTCGACGACTTTTTGTGCTTGTGTTTTTTGTGTTTCTTTGAAGACTTGTGATGCTTCCGTTCATCGTCGTCTATTTCGCTGCCGCTGCGATGTTCTTTGTCGCCTTCAATAGCTTTGTTGGCATGGTGGCTTTCGGAATGTCTGCTGCTCCGCTTGCGGTCAGCTGTGTCATCTACATGGTCCTCGTCACCGTGCGAGTGATTTGATTCGTGATGACGCTGCCGATTCTTCGCCTCACGGTGGTCATCACGTCCGGAACGTCCGGAGGACTCCCTGACTTCTCGTCGCTCCCGACCAAAGTCATCCGTCAACGGTTCGTCTTCGTGGCGACGGCGGTGGTGAGAGTACTCGTCGCGGTGGCGTCGTTCGTGACCCTCCTCCTTGTGATGAGATTCGTTAGACCGTCTGTCCGACCTTTGGTCCACTTCGCGGCGCGATTCGCGCTCATAGTCACGATGCTTATGGTCAGACTCGCGGCGGGAGTAATCGCCACGCGAGTCCCTGCGCGAATCATCCCGTTCCCGCCTGCTGCCTCTCTCCTCGCGCTCATAATCGTCCCTGCATCCACTCTCACGACGTGAATATTCGCTGCGAGAGTCTCTGTATCGGTCCGCGCGGTCCCTTCTGTCGTCACGACCCGATTCATCCCGGCGGTTGTCGTACCTGTCTTCCCTCCTCCGCGAAGAAGAGTACCGGTCCACACCGTCCTTCCTCTCCTCTCTCCCCGAATCATCCCACCGTGAAGAGCGTCTTCCTGTCTTCTCCTGCTCCTCCTCGCGTCCACCAGCACGAAGCTCTCCTCCTTCATCCTCACCGACACCCCCACTCCCTGCCTGCCGTCGCGCAAGCTCTTCGCGCATCCGCGCCGCGTCTTCCTCCATTTTCTTCACCTCGCGCATCTTCTCGTCCAGAAAGACCTGAGGAATACCCGCCACGTTCTCCTGCGCCGAGAGAAGCAGGCCCCACAGCTGCGTCACGAATCCGGGCGTTTCCTTGGCCAGGAATTCGGTTAGGTTGATTTGTAGTTCCTTGGGGTCCAGCTTCTTGGCCTCCAGCATCTCGAAGATGAAGTTGATGAGAAGCTCGTCCTCGACGCCGAGGATTTCGATTACGCGCTTGTGGATCCACGGCTTCATGACCTCGATTTTTACTTTGGACATGTTCACCTGTGGGGAAGGGGTGTTCGGGGAGGGCAGGTTGAGCTTGTGAGGCTACGCAGAAGCTGCTCCCCACCTTTTGAGAATAAGACGCAGGAAACTTGATGGACTTGAGCAGCTTCTTCTGCTTGTCTGCGAAGCGACTGTCCTGCTCAATGTTGGTGCCTCTGAAGCCGCCGTCCGCCATGCGTTGGGTTTTGTTTCTTCGGCTTGTCGCTTTTCCCTTCCCCCTTCCCTGACTGTAGAGCTCAACACTGTATTTCAGTTGTGACGCTTAACATGGTTTTTTCTGAGACATGCGGGCAAGGTGTTTTAAGGAGTGGCGAATCGTCAGTGGCGAATTTCGTGAACGGGTGGGACCTTGATCGGAGGGATCTTTGGTTCTCAAAACACCAATGGGTAGAGGAGGTTTAGCATTGGCTCAAAAGGCACGGAAAAGTAGGTCATTTCCGGACAGATAGCAACTGTCGTCCGGCAGAAAGTAGTTTATGAGTTTAGGGAGGCACTCAAGCAGGCGACAGCGGATGGTACGGAGACTGGTCCGCTCCAACACTCCTTCAGAGCACCACCATCGTGCTCGAGATACTTCAAGATGAGGACGGCATTCAAATAATAAGGTAGTCGATTTCTTAATGCTAAATTTGGTTAGATATTTTGGATATAACCGATATTAAATTTTTGTTCCATATTCAGTCCTTGGGTCCGGGAAACTTGTTTAGCCTCCTATTCATCCCAGTGTGCATAATAAATAGCATGCCGAGGTTCGTTAGAGTCAAGAAGGCCGAGCTCACCAAGTCACAGGGAGATAAGCAGGCTACACTCAGAGCCTTGAGAGCGGCGTTCATGAACAAACAGATGGCCTTGGCAGCCGTAGAAATACGAACTCGACAGGAAAATCATGCATGGTTGTACGGTGATGGTGGTTGCTATCTCACAATTAGTCAACATTATTCTCAGAACGCTGCCATCCTTGTCTCCAGTATCACTACACTCAACTTTCATGTACAAAGAGTCTTTGTCTAACGTCACTTTCCAGTGCTTCCAGGCTGGTGCACATGCTATGCGTTTTGGGGTGGTGGGAACTATACCAAAGCTACGCGTACACATGCCACTTGAGAAACACGTAGAGATACAACTCTGTAATAGTACATTTGGATCTATTAGATTTAATAGAATACCAAAGCCTTAAACTGAGAACTCCAGAATGATGGGTTCCTCACTCTGCTGATGGGAAGTAAGTTCGTGGAGACCCATTTTTGATTTTCAACGAGCTTATATTGACAAGCCATGAAGATTCAGCAAAAATAGAAAAACGACCATCACTTTTTCTTAGAAGCGCGAAGTGTCTGACCAGGACCTGTAAATTTGGAAGCCTGCACGCGCAAAAATTCTAAACCAAAGATATATCTGAGCATACATAAAAAGTCACCTCTGGCTGCTCCGATTCGCTTCCAGGTTTCTTCAACGGCACGATTGGATATCCTGAAGGAGAATGACAGCAGGAAAATGAGAAGTGGGACAAAAATAAATTGCACCAGCGCAAACGAACCAAAAAAGAGCTTTCCATGCGGTAGATGCAATGCAGCTGGGATCGGCTTCTCATTGAAAGCAGATTTTGGAGTGGCACTGTAAGTCCGAAATCAGATTTCAAACAAACAAAAATATGAGGCAGCACAGACCCGGATTCTTCCTTGATATTCAGCGCATTCGCTTTCCCACTCAGTCTGTTCCCCGACCCACCAAACGCCGCAAAGCTCCGCCCCTCTGCTACAGTATGACCCTCGATGCTGGACATGGAATCTGCGGGCTATTGTAAATGCAGGGTTAACACTGAAAATGGAGGCACCGTCATAGGTGAGTATGAACGCACCGTGATCACCTTAGCTGTCTTTTGTACGCGCTCGGGCTCCTTGTACCCAAGTGGCGCTTCGAAATCAACCTAATATCAACGCTCTGTCAGAATACCTAGAATCCACAATACCGATGGGACCAAAATCAATATGCCCTCATCAAGCCAAATAGAATGTCGCTCATTCCTTTCAAAAAATCGCACCTCCAAGTCCGTCTCAATGACAGAGATTCCCTTGTTTATGGCGCTTCCAGGCCGAGCCTCAACAATCAAGATATCGTACAGCCGCCCGTTGTACTTGATGGTGATAATGTCGCCCTGGGTGAGGCATGAGAACTGGCCAATCGCCTTTTCGAGGACAGCTTTGGGGTCCGTGATGTCCAAGAAATCCACGGATTGGGGCTGCAGTTTGACGAAGCGACCAAGAGGTAATGACGTGTTTTTGATCCGAGCGAGGGAGCCTTCTTGGATCAGGAGAGTATTCATCATCTGTTATTTCGCTTCATCAGCCGGTGTTGCAAAGATGGACAGCGAACTGCTGGAGATGGAGGGAGCTGACCCACTGCGGCAAATACGCCTTGCCCTCCTCTGCAATAAACTCCAAGACGCCTGCATGCGAGACCTTTTCCTTATTCTGGTCATTTGAGAGCTGGAAGAGCATCGGATAGGCAATGTTGAGCACGGACAGCTTGGCGAGGGCCGAGGGCGGCAACAGAATCTTTCCACCGTAATTGAGGTTATCGCGCTCGTTTCCGGGCATCATTGCGATGGAGTAGACGCGGTAGTACTCGTCGAAGCCGCGCTGGTGGCGGGGAGGGCCGTGCATTGCGAGGACTGCGTTCCAATCCATCAGTAATATCTTTTTTATAATGCAAGCTGACTGAGCGCGCAATTCTGCTTGTCAACCGGACTACTTCTATGCTCAAGTGAAGGTATGCACACCTAGATCAATCAACATGGTTGGTGGTACTGACGACGTAGTTCGAGATGGTCCGACCGAGCCTTCAGGAGTCGGTCCCCTTGGCAACTTCTCGCAGCAGCAAACTATGCAGCGCAAGCGGAATCAAGAAGATGTTTCTGGTGGACGACGCAAGAAGCTGTGTCCACACGTTATGTGCGTTCATACAGTAAGCTTGATAGCTTGACGAACGACGACTGAGAACCCAAGTACCACGGCTGCTGGTGTGACCTCCAGCTCCTCCTCGCAGCGTACATCACTCCCACAACACCCAAACATGCGCGAAACCGTTCTTGCCAATCTGCATTATACTTGCAGCGCGGGCATCGCGCACAACAAGGCTCTGGCGAAACTCGGTAGCGCCATGCACAAGCAAGCGTGTCAGACGATCTTCACTTCAAATCAGGTCTTTCCATTCATGCGTTACTCTGCTCCTCCAGAAGAAAAGAGACTTTTGTGTCAGCTCGGCGACGATTTAGAGGACATGTGGGGCGAGGTAACATCATGGGATTCATAGCCAAGGTGACGTATAATTTTTGTATATAAATTTATTTGAATCTGTTGCAGTGTAAAATGATTTGTCCCGCACCTGTGAGTGTGTAGTCGAAAATATCAGTTGATGGATCAAACCAACATTAGAGTGGATTCAAGGGGTAATACAGGAGATCTCAGTAAAGTTGACATTCGACGCAAAATACGTGCTGTACAATAGCGCACGCTTCCGTCCGCCCATCAACACATGTCATCATTGAAGGCTAGGTTAGTGGGGAGCGAGGATAGGGGCTCACCAAAGCCTGTGAAACCATCCACAAATGTTAGATTGAGATAATGAAATGGGGAGGGGACGCGAGCAGGGGATTGGATCCTTGAATCAAGGCTGAAACTATGAATGTTGATTCGACATGGGGGGTTCCGTCGAAAGGACTACGTTATGCGCAGTCATCTCTTGGAGCCTATATCTCTTGGAGGGTGGGTGGTTGGTTGGATGTGGGAGAGGACGCACCAACGCCAACGACGCAGAATTGTGGTGCAAAAAAATGTTAACCTATGCAAGCCGCGCAACATTTTTATAATTATGATAAGAAAAGGGGAGGGATATAGATTCTCGAAAGCTGTCAAAGGTAGTTGCGACCCGCTGCGCATTTTTCCTTTTTGAGACTCCGCTTCGACAACCCCTGGCCATCATCCCCCCAAACAAACAAACCCGCACTCCCGCTCATCAAACTCAAACGAATTGATTTCCCACCGGTCCAATCCACACAACAAAATACTCCGGGAATCTTCAACATCTCACGCGTAATCTACCAAAGTCACAGGTTCCAGCTAAAATGGCTGCCACTTACCTCACCTCGTATATTCAAAACTACTTTCCGTCGATCGCCGCTCTTTCCCACAATCACAACCACCCTACGCAAAATTCCCATCGATCCGATGAGCTCCTACCGTCTTGCAAAATGGAGGGAGGACTTACTGGAAAGCCAAATACTCACGATTTGACTTTCCTGCCACCACCCACTTTGACAGCATCCGAGACCTCCTACCGCAGTCAGCAGCACCAACAAATACTTCATGAGCAACAACGACAAGCTCAACATGCTTTCAACGCGTACACGCAACAGGTCCCGACTCCAGTCTTGCAGGCGTCTCAGAGTATCCCGCCCGCTATGTTGGCCCGCTTTGAGGCCTTTGAGGATACAGTTTCTATGAAATGTCTGGACGAGTACGCCGGGGATATTGATCTGGTTATGCGCGAAATGGAGGTTCGTGCGGCACCCTCATCCATTCCTCCAATGCCATCATGCGGGCCAGTGACGCTCACAATCCCCTCAACCAACAAAAAATAGGTAATCACATTGCCGCATGTAAACAAAATCGATGAGATCCAGTCGGAAGTGTCATGGAAACATCGAAAGTCGCTAATCCTGTGGCTGATTGAAGTACACAACGAGTATGACCTCCGACCTGAGTCGCTCTACCTTACTGTCAACTTGATTGACCGCGTCTGTGCGAAAAGGCTGGTTCGGAAACAGCACTATCAGCTCCTCGGTCTCACCTGCTTCTGGATCGCCGCAAAGTACGAGGAAAACCACGGCCGTGTTCCTTCACTCAAGACTCTCGTGGTGCTCTTGGATAATCAGTTCACGGCGGGCGACTTCATTGTGATGGAGAAGCTAATTCTCTCGGACCTTGACTTTATCCTTGGTCATCCAAGCGCGGAAGCGTTTCTAAAAGTTCAGTGCAAGCACGTTGGAAACGTTAAACCCGCCGTACGGGCCTTGGCGCGAATGATAATGGAGTTGACCCTGATTCATCGTCGTTTTCGGCCGTTCCGGTCGAGTCTCTTAGCTTCAGCAAGCTTGATACTTGCAGACAGTCTGCAAAGTTGTCGCATGTGGAATCACACCGATCCTCTACTAGTTCGGATTCTAACCAACTTGGAAGAGTGTTTAGTGGAAGCCCCTCGTCAAATTGCCGAAAAGTATCGGTCGGGAAAGTTTTTGGGTATCAGCTCACATGTCAAAGCCATGCTCAACAACAAGTGAGTGTGTGTTGTGTCTTTTGGTATTCGCATTCGTCCCAGATGTAACCGTTCCAAATCCAGGGCCGTATACTTGTACCACTCGAACCGGATACAGGCAACACACTTGATCGAATCCGAAGGTGACTCGGGCGTGGCTGGACTCTTGACACCGCCAAAAGATGCAAGTCCGCATCCCTTTCGCCAGTCTTGGACTGCTGCTGAGATTCACCAGTTGCGACAACACGCACAACATATACAGCAGCAGCAAAAACAACAACAATACCAACAACAGCAACCACAACAGCATTCCTACCCCAACGTAACACGTCACTCCCTCCAGCAACATCAACACCTACAACAGCAACAACACCACCAACAACAACATCCACAACAACACCAACAACACCAACAATTAACATATCGGCAGCTCCAGCAGCCTCAGCCTCCCGTACCTTATTACTCCGCTCCTCCCCAACCAGCCTATAACAGCATGGTGGCCTACGTGCAAGTTCCGCCTCCGCTTGTAGCAAGATATCAACCATTGCTTCCCAGCGGTGTGTACCACCAAGACATGCATCCTCACAGCTTTGTCTACAGCCGGTCAGACTCCTTCACCAGCGAACAGACCGTGACTCTCCCACAACCTCCCGATATGGGGCGTGAGCCTGCTATACCATTTTGAGCACTCCAGCGCATTGGGTCATCGTCTTTTTCGGTGTTTATTTTTAGGGGGTTGTGCTTGATCGTTATTTGCTTTTTTCCATAGACAGACCACGAGGACGACTTAATAAACCTCGCTACAGCGAACGCAGGAAAATATACCTGGTGGAGAACATCCATGTACTGCATCAGCCCTACCCCCAAACCCACCAACAACAGAAAATACAATACGATTCTTATTAACGAAAATAACGAAAAGGTCTGGAAATCTAATCCAACTAAGTCATTCAACCTACACCATCATTGCGAAATCTCCTGTAACAAGGCAACGTCTGGATTCAAAGCCTCAAATAACTCAAAGTCAAACACACTTTGATTGAACCACGGATACTTGGCGTCCTGAAGGAACTTGGTCGTGTCCGAGTTCACCTTCATCAATCGTTGCGCCATCTTGTCGATGGCTATGACTGAGAGGACAGTCTGGATGTAGGCGTCGATGAGGTCATCGATTCCAATACCGAGCTGGTTGAAGTCCTTGCGGTCCATGAGGAGAAGACGTTGGGCTTCCGTGGTCCATTCGTCTTCGAGCTTAACGGACAGGTTGGTCCCGAGCATTTCCCAGGATGTGACTTTTTTGAAAAAAACGTCAGTCAAAACTGGATTCGGCTGAAGGTTGTGAAGACTTACTCGACGGGTCGTCCTCTAGGTGTCTTGACAACGGCTTTCGTGCGCGTCGTGCATAGATGGCGACGGGACGGAACCCATTGCTATTGGCGGCAACCATCATGCGCAAGTCGCTCACAAAAGTATGATTTTTCTTGTTGGGAATGGTTCCGACATGGTAAAACTTGCCCGCCTTGGTCACGGAACTCCAAGACGCATTGCCCACCAGACTCTGGACAATGAATTTATCGTAGTGATGGTCTTCTTCCATGAAGGCCTTCAACTCCTCCTTGTTTGTGATGGTGTAGACTCCTTGGCCGGCGTTCGAGTACGGAACCTTCAGGACGGCGTGGCCGCCCATGCTGTCAAGCCAAAGGGGAATCTCGCTCTTGGTCACATTGCGAATGGTTTCTGGCACACGGACAGAGAGACCACTACCGTCCAGCTCCGCGTTCAAGAAGTCATAGGCTCGAGCAGCCATCATCTTGTTGCG
>MU614700.1:4832-48748 GCA_025201725.1 Chytriomyces sp. MP71
CTGCAGTTTCGCATGATTCACAGATCTTACAATACTTATCTGAAATTTTAGGTTGAATGTTGCTATCATCCAGATATATCTTAACTAATTTTCTGGCCCAAAAACTCTATAAATGAAGCAGTGTTCTTATTGAAATAAAGTATCAACTTCTAAAATATCTTTCCCTCCAATTCCCTAACAAACATATGCTGCATAATGAGCTTTACATTTCCACCCAGACAAGCTCCGATAAGGATCCAGCTGCAGTTTCCCATGATTCACATAGTCACTTTCAGACCACCATGTCCGCTTCCGCTGTCCCTGCACAACCCCAGACCCTCTAAGCTGAGGGTACCGCTACCATAGCCCATCCCTTTCCCTATTTTAGAATGCCCTCCATCAAGCCAATCACTGTTTCAGGGTCTGGCAAGAACAGGCCAGCCCACAAACTCCAGAACTTCCTGGATGATTATCTCAACTGCTCCCTAGAGATCTGCCACCTCTACAACTTCACCCCCACTATTGCCAACTGTACACACACTGGCCAACCTACCTACATTCAATTCGTAGCCTCAAGTCTCAATGACCATGCACACATCAACTCACCTCCACCATGGCTGCTTCCAACGAGACCTACCCACTCAAGCACTTGAGTTTCAAGTACCTCCACAGACTCAAGCTCCATCTATGCATTATGCCTGAGCTTTTCTGCATCAACAACAACCTCGAGAAGCTCCATCAGGAGGCTGAGAAACTCAACAACATGACCTTTTGCCACATCAGATGCAGCCAAAGCCACAGTGCTAACCAGTGCAGCACCAAGACCAGCCATGACTCCAAATCCCCAGTGTTCTGGCATGCCCTTAACTCCTTTCCAGACCTCAAGGACCACAACACCCTTCCTGCAACTCCAGTGCCTCAATCTGGAACAGAAGGAGCATTTTTACTCAAAAGGTTGATGTGTTTATTGCCAATCATGCAGCCCACAACAGAACCACTTCCAGAAGCTCCAAGAATGCCACTCCCAGCTCCAGGCTGTACACACCATTCAAGACCACAAACCATGTCCAGTTTGCAAGTCTGAACAGCTCCCCAGAGCCCTCACAGTCCAAGCCACACCTCAACACCACCACTCAATCAGATTCTGAATACAAGTCCTTTCTTGATTCCAGTTCTGAGCAGTAAATGACTTACCGTCCTCAAACCAAATGACCCACCTGACTCTCTGAACCTGCCTAGACTGGATTCACCTTCTGACGGTATGGAATATTGTTGACCAACCTTCTAACACTGTAACAATTGGTACTCACTGGCGGACTTGCATGCTACCTCGTCCTGTCCCCAAAGTCCTCTCAGTGACCCAATTTGCCAACCTGCTCTGCCAGAAGCCCACGCCCAACATGTTTGTTGGTGCCCTCATTCTCAACATTATAGACAAAGCCTCATGTCAGTATGTTGTTCTGTTGGCAGGTCATCAAATGGCTGGACTATGTCTGGATATTTGTCAATAATTTAGAGCACTTGTGGAGGTGGTTTGGATCTGGCAATGGCATCAGTGTTGTCACTTGCTGCAATAGTAGGCTTGAAATTCTCATTTGAACCTATGGGTTACACAAGAGAGTGCCAATAATGTGTCTGGCATGGCTTTTTGGCATAGAATTTTATCAAAACTGTTGCAAGGATAGGAATCCTGGAGTAGGTCTGGGTAGGGTACAAGTCCATTTGTGTGGACCAATCTTGACAGTGTTGGTCAGCCTATCAATCTTTGGATTTTGGTTGTTAAGCCAATTCTTTCCTAGGATTATGTCATGGGCTAAACCCGTACTGAAGTAAAAGTTCTCACCCAATTCAGCTCAACCATATTCATACTGCTGTCATAGGATCTCTCACCTGATGGGCACCCTGCTACCACGAGTCCACTCGCCTTGAAGCTACCACTGCCCACTGCTGCAGTGCTGCCTGAGGAATAGTCCATCACAGGCAATCAAAACACTCTTTTCAGCATGCACTGTAAGTGGCTCTAACGTATCCACACCACCCCCAAAATTGTCAGACTTTCCTCTCATACTCAAGCCTCAAAAACGAGAACTTTATCAAGACTTTCTTTCAGCATCAGGTCCTCATAAATGTTGGACAAGCTTCACATGTGGGCTGCACCATCTTGCTCCCCTGTAATCTGCTTGCAGACATGAATGCCATGCAGTCCTTGCAGAAAACAGCACCTAGTAGGAACAGGATTAGTTTGTCCTTGATCTTGTAGTTGATCTTGTAGAAGTTCGCGTCGTTCCAGGCCATTTGCAATCAATTTCTGGACAAGGTGGCGACAAGTGAGTGGGGGGCATGAGAAAGTGTATCGGTACACACGAGCTGCCAGACACCCCCACCTGCGCACTGGGAGCACATGTGGCCTCTGAGGTCAAATATTGCATAGAAAGCCCAGGTTGGAGTTACTAACAGCCTAATCAAAGCAAAAGACAAGAGTGATAAATGATTATTTTATTTTACCTTTTTCCCTCGCTGCCAATACCACGTCATCGGGGCTAGGGGTTTTGAAATCAAACCGTGCCTGCCCTCCACCCGCAACCGCGACGGCATCTAGGACCAAAAAGTGGGCATTACTAGAAAGCATTTTCTGCAACACGGTGAGTGAGGAGGCGGGAAGGGCGTTGCTGGATTCCCAGAACTGTGCGAGACCCGATGGCGGGGACCAGATGGAAGACTGTGGTGAAGGGAGATCGTTGAGCTGCAGATTGCTCATTGTTTGTGGCTTTGTGGAAAACGGTTGAGTTGGAGTGTCAGTCGATCTTAGACTTCTGGCGGTCAATGGTGTCTGGTTGTTCTGAATGGCTGGATGGTCATCTCCGATACTCAACCTACTAGATCCCCCAAGCGACGCCAAAGTTACGCTTCCAGACGTGGGTACCTTTGGAACAATCAACGCTGGCTTCAAAGTACTTGCACCCAAACTCATGGCAGAAAGTGCATCGCTAATCACTCCGCCGCCCGAGGATGAAGTAGCCCCAGACTTCAATCCGGCTGAACCCAGTCTTGCTAATCCCCCTCCATTTTGGAGCGTGGACAATGGTCCACTCAATGAGCTCAGAGTAGGTGGTTCGACTTTTTTCAATGAAACAGAGCCAGACAGACTCGCCAACGAATGCGGTGGGTTGCTTTGCTGCAAGGAGGGGAGTCCAGTACCCTTGGACAAGCTCGATAATGACGGTACCGCATTAAAAGATTGTAAGTTTATGGTCGAACTGCCTCCACCAGCTCCGCCCCTCAATGCCAAGCTGGGGGCATTGATCGAGGATGTGAGGGTGGGAGGAGGTTTCGACAAGGACTGCAAATTCAATGAAGGAGCCGGCGTGGCTGAATCCGAATCGGAAGCAGATGCATTGTTTGAGTAAGAGGATATAGGTTTTGTGCAAGAAGTCGTATCAGGGGTGACGAATTCTGTGGGTGGCGAGACTGACGAGCGCAGAGAACAGCCGATTTCAAGGCAGGCATCCAAGGCAAAGAAGCCGAAGAGATTTGAGGGAGATGCACCTTCGGGGATCGCGTGCCAATGGTTGCTACCCGCGTGGGCACCCGAGTCGAGCAGAAAGTTGCTTGCGTGCTCCTCGCTTCCACCGACCTTTAGCATAGAATTCGTTAGGGGATTGGAGAACTCGTTCCCGATAGTATTGAGGGCATTGCCGATTGCTGGCCAAGGCGGGGTCAGTCTGGCAAAGGTTCCACCAACTCTCGTTACCAGTCTGCGCCACCGCTTTCGCTCGAGCCGTCCTTGTCGGCACCGAGTACGCCACGACCGGTGCTGTTTTGGTTTTGTTGGTTATTGGTTATTGGCTTCGCACCGAGTCGATGGACGCCAGCAAGACGCACCCTCGTCGACCGCTTCGTCGTCGTCTTCGTCTTCTTCACAGAAATACTCGTCGTCACTGAAGGCGTCCAGGACCATGCTGCCCACGTGTCGGTGTCGAGACATGTTTCTTCCAAGGCAACGATTTCTGTGGTCCAAAATGATTCCTCCCCAGACCTGCATGCTTGTTCATAGTGTACCATTCCTACTGTTTATTTCTTTAACTGATTCAGCGCCTCCAACGCGTCAACAACGTCCGTCACTAGCTTCCGCTCCACAACCGCGACAATCCCTCGATCCCCATGCCCCTGTGCCATCGTCTTGATGCACAGTACGCCCAGTTTGCCCACTATCGTCTCCACCTTGGCTCTGTGTTTGATATTCATGGGTATTAGGTAACCGATTAGATGCAATTTCACACGAAACACTACCGCTCGACCTTGCGCAACCGCATACTCGCTTCGACATTCTCAAAAACAGTTACCTCCGAATCATATCAACAACGCCAAAGCGGGTCTGCGCACTCGCATGGTCCGCCAGCCAATCCCTCAATTCGACAGACACCTCGTGCGTGAGCGTGGGACCCGTAATGCGCGACTGAATCTCGTTGTGGACGAGCGACGATCGGGCCGTTTAAGGGACGCGAGGAGAGATTCGGGAAAGGAACAAGTTGCGTCAAGCCCGGTAAACAGTGGACGCATCGCTGCGAGTCGAGCACGCGTCTCGGCCACAGTGGAGGCGTGTGAAAGGAGCGAAGAGCCGAGAAGATGGATTCTGAGACGCGGCGTTAACACTGGCCATTGTCAGAGGATGGGAAACCCACGTCACTCCGCTCTTGGCGTGCACGACGGGACTCGACGTGAACTGGTGCAGCCACTGCTCAGAGCTCCTGCGCATCAATGCCGCCGCTGTGGCAGTCAGGCTGGCGACATTAAGGCAAACACCTGCTGGTGGTCACTCTGTCGAGGCGGACAGACAAAGGGAACAAAGGAAACTTCCTATTTCACTTTTATGTCGTTGCTTTCGTCCTCTCATTCGCTGAAGAACGCCTCGTCCTTCTAGAATACCGGCTAATGACTCACTGACATTTCCATCACTGCAAATGACTCAGATTGATGGGCATGTTTCATAACCTCGATTTTACCGCTGTTCGGCCCCTATAAACCCGGCAAACGGCTTACATCACCACCAGCCAGAAGAAAAACATCTCATCACGCAACCATCGACCCCACAATGAACCCTCAAGAAACCTTACCTCTTGTTCCGATAGCCACATTGACAGGTATTCTTGTCTGTCCCAACCTCCTTGTGTTCCTTTCAACTCACCTCTTGCTTACCTAACGCTACAGACCACGCAACAACCCTCACATTACAAACCCACCCCTTAAGCACCGCACAAGAAGCCCTCCGATTCAAGCACTTTGCCCACTCCCTCGTAGACACCCTTCCTGACATAAACGCAGAGACCCTCCTTACTTGCATCTCCCTCCTTCTCCGCTACATCGCCAATACTACCCTGGAACACCGCATCAAAACCGCGCGAGACATCGCCCCCTACGCCCTCCTCCAATCCGCCCTTGCCCTCGCATGCAAGGCCACGCGCGACGATGCAGGAGGCGCCTCGCTGCACGTCTGGACACGCGGCGGCGTCGGCTGCTTTAACGCGGGCACCCTCGTGCGACTGGAAACTCGCTTACTGCGTGCGGTGGGGTATTGCGTGGGTTTAAGTGGGCTGGCGGTCCTGCAAGGATGGCGGGACATTTTGGCGCCGCTGGTGTGCTTGAATGAGGGGGCGAAGTTGAAAGTTGCGGGGGAAGGGCTCGCCTGCCCAAACGAGGAGAAGGATGAGGTGTTGGTAGATTCGGGGTATGCGTCAGGGAGGGAAGGGCTCGCCTGCCCAAACGAGGAGAAGGATGAGGTGTTGGTAGATTCGGGGTATGCGTCAGGGAGGGAAAGTCCTTGTCTAATGTTGTCGCGCTTTAGTGTGAAATAAAATTGATAACCAGGATGGCAGTTTCAGGCGCGAATGGTCGCGACCGCCGTAAATTGCGAGACCCGAAAGAACGGTGAATTTCCGCGACCCGATCCGTTTCGTTTGTGGCGTTCAACCATTTTTCCCCAGCGGATTCTGAATCGAGGCCTAAATAAAACCAAAAGGGAAATATAAACGAACACCACATGAACTGCATGGCGCTTGCCCCTCTTTCCACTTTGACAGGTACACCAGCCAAGGTTCAGTTCGCCTCACCTCTGAACCGTTGACCCCTCTGAACTATCCTCCAAACGTCAATCAAAACAGACCACGCCGCCGCCCTCACACTACAAACCCATCCCCTCACAACCGTGCAAGAAAGATGTCAATTCAAGCACTTTGCCCACGCCCTCGTAGACATCCTCCCAGATACACACCCTACCACCCTCCTCGCCTGCATCGCCTATCTCCGCCGCTACGCCGCCTCGCGCGCGCGCATGTCCGTGCCGCAAGATTTGCAGCCTTACGCAGCATTCCAGGCCGCCCTCGCGCTGGCGTGCAAGCTCGCGCGCGACGACACACGGGTGTCCGCAAGCACTTGGATGCAGGTAGGCTGCTTTGAGGCGCGCGCGTTGGTACGCTTTGAAGCGCGCTTGCTGGCAATATTGGAATATGATGTGGGTGTGCATGCGGAGGAAGACGGAGTGCCAGGGTTGGGCTGCACGGATACCGTGAAGGTGGAGACTTGGGGAAAGCTGGATTCGGCTTATGGCACGTTGGGGTTGACTGGGACAAAACGGATTTTTTGAGCAGGCGAAATGAAGGATGTTAAGTTGTTACGCTAGTTAAATGATCCAAGACAGGCATAGCGAGGCTTTCTTCCCAAGCGTCTTCGAAAACCTCATCACGCGATTGATGCGAGATTGGATGTACCATTTTCACTCTCCTGTGGCCTCCGATGCGACCGATTCACCACTTTCAGTTCCGATTCGACCGGAGACGTGCTATCCCATATCGGTATGGGTCGGTTTGTTTTCTCTCGTGCCAATCGCGCTTAAATGAGTATCTAGAGGAGAGAGGGAGGGAGGCGGGGGGGGAGGAGGGGGGGTAGTATCTCTCTGTTCAGAGACGCGCTGAACGAGGTGCTAAAATGGCGATGAAAGCGACCTTCACGCAAAGACTGAACGAGCAACGATTCCGGATGTAGGACATTTGTACCTTCAAGCTCATGTGATTCGGAATCGAAGCCATGCAAGTTTATTATTCATGTGAAATTGAAAAAAAATAATAATAAAGTATATAACAAGCACATTGCTTAGGAGTCCCTTCTGCAATACAGGTCAACGTATTTCCCCCCCGGTGCTCGTGCCCCACACTCTTCCCTCGCGGCAATCACATACACTGTCTCCACTGCGGCTCTAATAAAATTATTCAACTTTGATTGTGCTATTGGGTTGGTTCACAGTCGTAATAAAAAATTTATACAAAATATACCATTAAATTGGTTATTATATAAATTATTATTAATTTGTGTGAACAAAACAATGGACCAACTGGATTTCGAGAAAGTTTCCGGACTTGGTGGAAAAAAATGGAAGAACGAACAAACCATTAGTTTCATCCAATTCGACGTTAGGGTTGTGTTGCACCATCCAAAAGCGTACGTTCTGAATGCCTCAAATCACTTCCAATGGGAACTGCTTACAAGGATCTACGAAACAATCACATATATAAAGTGGATGAAAAGAAGATAAATTCGACACTTTTAAAGGTGTGTGTCCCTTTGAATTTATGATTAATACCCATCTAATTTAATATATTATATGATTAAAAGATTCTTATATAAGATGGTTATAATATAAAGATTATTATAAATTTGTATCAGGGGAAGCTATTAGAATTGACGTACCTGAGAAACACTTAAAGCTAGAAAACCCTGTTCGATTCAATGTCAATTAATCTTTGAAGGAAAGGATCAATGAATTGGAACAAAACATTAGGAGCTTGAAGGGTGAGTCATTTCCTGATGAATCAAAGCTTCCATTAAGATCAAAAGAAGCTGATGGCAACAACCAAATTCGATGAAATAGCGAAGTTGATGGAAAGGAGAGAATATTCCGAGACAGATCGAGGGGCATTCCAGCTAGAGAACAAGTCCAAACTTGTGCTGTATTCAAAGAAAGCGGAGGGCTTCGATCACAAGAAGAGTCTTTCGAGGCGAAGACAAGAGTTGTGGATTGATCCAAATGTGATGGATGAACTTACACGGAACCAGCCAGCAATCCAGAAGAGAATCTTGAAGCATCTCCAGTCAGAGGCTGCTGATCACAGAGACCTTTCTTTCAAGAAGGGGCACAAGAGTCCTGTCTTGAAGTGACATTTCAATTATCATCTGTACTGTTGATGCTTTCATGGAACGCTCGTCATTGATGACATTCCGTCCATTCTCAAGATTTGTAGTGTGCCATTGGGCATCAATGTCTTATTCCTTCCAACGAAAGTCTCTCAAGTTTCTAAACCTGTACCAACGCGAAATCTTCAGAACGGAACAGAAGCGAATGTCAGGAGAGTGACTATGGAACATATGCTGAGCCAACTGCGCAATCTATATTGCCAACGCCGGACACATCTCCAGTTAGACAAACATTCCAGAACAATGACATGGATGCTTCTCCAACATCAACCTCAACTGATGTCAATGAAGAAATCCCCTACTTTGAGTTCACCAGCAAGGCGAACAGCTCGCAATCAGTTTAATCGCATCAAGTTGTCCTTACAAAAATACGGTTGGTTCTACGGCAACTCGACGATTTCCAGTGTTAGCTGGAGACATCTTTTGATACTCCTACATCACGGCAGCTTGATGAATATCAAAGAACAGAAATACTCGAGATGAAAGTTAAATTGAGTTTTCAGATTCGACGAATGCTATGCCAGTTTGTGGGTCAAGAATAGAATTACACACCAATTTCTATCGTTTTCAGATTGGGGGAAGACGAATCCAACGTTATTCAGAGTTTCAGAAAGATACTCGCCCAAAGAAGATTCAGAGAACTGAATTCTTACGCTATGTCCAAACCGAGTTCAAACTGAACAAAACCGCCGTTTACTGTCACCTTCAATATCATTCATTCCTCAGTGACTTCCAGAAATTTAAACATATTCCGGAAACATTTAAGGATATCTGCTTACATATCTCAGGAATTCGGACATGGTTCTAAACAGTGGAAGCTAGACACGTTTCCATCACAGACCACCTTTCTCCAGCATTTTGGATTGAAATGCCCCCGAAATTCATAAATACGATTCAATTTGCTACATCGATCAAGATTTACCTGATTTGAGTCTAACCTCGATTCTGTTTATTCTGATGACTGACGAGTCAACTTAATTTCAAATAAAATTTCATTTCATTAAATGTCGACGCGAAATACTCTTTTAAACGTTCAATTAATTACAGTCCCAACTCAGCGGCTCTTTGTTCTTGTGGTACTCGATAAATCATCGTTTCTGGTCCCTTTAGAGATGATAGAGATATGTTCAACACTTTTCCTTCGTTTCATTTTTTCAAACTCGGTGGAAACTTTCTCGCTATCTGATTGGTCGATTGTTTACAACAGGCAACACGCACAAACCATCAAAGTTGAATATTTTTATTAGTCACCGCAGTGGAGGATGATGAGAATAAAAATCAGTAGTGTACTTTCTCGTGAGGGAAGTGTGTGGGGCACGAACACGGGGTCAGGTTAATAACGTAAAAAAGCAACGCTCAAAAAGCACACGCGCATTTCAACATTTTAGAGACCAGAAAAAGTAAAAAAATAAGTGAAATCTACGAATTTCGCTAGAAGACTGCGGATAGGCTGACCGTAGACTCTTTCAAGTTTTCGCGACGACTCTGAGGCGGTCGCGCGGATAGGCTGACCGTAGACTCTTTCAAGTTTTCGCGACGACTCTGAGGCGGTCGCTTTCATTCTTTAACTTACTCAGACGTCATATGTTTCCACCACCACGACAATGAGCTGCAGGTTTCCACCTGGCTACTAGATTTCGAAAATTCTTGAAAACCCCGCACCATTTTCCTTTATCTTGGAGACGAAACGATGCAGGAACAACCCACTGCGAAAGAAGCGAAAAAGTAAACTAAAGGAGAAAATGCCCAAATTTTAGAACAAGCTGTGCTCCGTGGCAAACTCGTACTCCTCCTCATCCAAGTCAATGTCTGCATCAATCTTGGCCTTGACAGCCTTGGCGTAGACCTTCTCCTCACGCTTGCTCATCTTCTTCTTGGTCTTGACAGCAGACTTGTTACCAAAGGCGTCCTCCATGACAGTAATGGCGTCGGACTCTTTGAGCTCGTCCTGGACACGGTCCATCCATCCAGAGTCTCCCTTGGTGGTCAAGTGACCGGCGTCCATCAGCCACTCTTCTTTGCAGCACTGCGACACAAACTCAGAGTTGTGCGAGATAATAACAACACCTCCGCCAAAACCCTCAATGGCATTGGCAAGGGCACCAAGTGCCTCGCGGTCCAAGTAGTTCGTGGGCTCGTCCAAAATGAGAATGTGGGGCTGGTTCCACAGGGCGGCGGCCATGACAACCTTCACCTTCTGTCCTCCGGACAGGGCGGACATGCGGTAGTGGGTGGCAAACTCGGGCTCGAGACCGACGTCTCCCAAGTGAGCCTCGACCATGGCAGAGGACAGTGTACGCACGTACTGTCCAGCAGACTGAGCAATACGGGTGTCGATGGCCTTGACGTCTTTGTCCCATCCAATCTTGTTAAGAGTCTTGGCGTCAAGGTAGATACCCTCGGCAGAGCGGGTTTCGTTCTGGAAGATGACCTCGTACTCAAAGTCGTTCTTGACCTGACGACGCTGACCAGTGAGCGAGTTGATGATCTTCTTAGCAGACACGAGCTTGCCGTCAGGGCCCTTCCAGGAGACTACGGAGGGCGTGATCTGAAGTTTCTTCTCCTCAGGTGTGAGGACCATAGAAACCTTGACGAGAGACTCCTTGTCAGAGCCGTCAGCGTAACGCCAACGGATGTACTCGTTCGGGGTCTTGTCCAAGTGAGCCTCAATGTGGTGGAAAGCGTGCTGGGCGACGTAGGCGATACGGGCGTTGGGGTGCTTCCAGACATCACCAGTTTGGGGGACGACCTCACCAGTGAGGACCTTGATCATGGTAGACTTTCCGGCACCGTTCTCACCGACACATCCGACACGGGAGGCCATGGAAACCTGGATCGTGATGTTGAAGAGGGTGGGCTTGGTGTTTCCGGGGTAGGTGAAGTCGCATCCCACCATCTTCATGAGGGCCTTGGAGCGGGACTTGATACCATCAATTGGTCCGGGTTCAGGGAACTTGAAGGAGAGCTTGGTCTTCTTGAGGGAAAAGTAGGACTGCGCCTCCGGGTTCTTCTCGATGAAGGAGTTCAAGTTTCCACGGTACTGGTGGAGCTTGAGGCGGTCAATCTGGATGATGTTGGTGCACACCGTGTTCAAGAAGCGGGAGTCGTGCGACACCATGATGGCAGTCACGTTCTTGAGGGAGATGATGTAGTTCATGACCCACTGCACGTTAAGAACGTCCAAGTGGTTGGTAGGCTCGTCCAGAAGCAAGATATCAGCCTTCTGAAGCATCGCTCTGGCAAGGGCGAGCTTCATACGCCAACCTCCAGAAAGGGTAGACACAGCGTTGTAGGGCTGAGCCTTTCCTCCTTCAACGAAACCGACGGAGTTGAGCACGGCAAGAACGTCTTCACGCTTGGCGTCTTTAAGACGGGGGTCCTCCAACACGTAGTCGATGCAAGACAAGTGGGAAAGCTCTCCAAGAATATCGGCCTCCACGAAGACAGTGCGGACCTCCGCAGGGTCGGGGAATCCCTCGACGGCGCCGTTAGCGATGGATCTCATGAGAGTGGTCTTTCCAGAGTCATTACCACCGAGGAGACCATACTTGGCACCACGCTTCAAGCGCATGTTGGTGTTGTGAAGCAGAATCTTGGTTCCGTAGGCGAGAGTGAAGGTGCAGTTGCAGAGTTCCTCGCCATCGTCGTCACCCTCATCATCGTTGGAGGGGAGGGGCTTGACCATGGCCTCGCACTCGACGCGGAGAGCGTCAACAATGGAGGTAGCCTTGGCGGTGTCAAGGACAGCTACAAACTTCTCAACCTCCTTCCAAGAATTGGCCTCGAACTTGCGGAGGGACATGAGAGAGCAGGCAATTTGACCTACATGGTGGATAAAGGTACCGTCGTCCGTCTGGGCAGGGACCTTGGTCTTGATGGCGGCAATGACGTTGTCCAAGTCGATTTCCTTGGCACGGGCCTTCTCCTTCTCGATGATGCCGTTAAGCTTGTTCATAGCGACGAGGGTCTTCTCAGCGACACCACGAGCCTCAGGGTTCGAGAGGGTCTGAGTGGCCTTCTCGAGACCGGGAATCAAGAGACCCATGAAGGGAGCAGCGTCCAATGGGTTGTTGACTAGCTTAGCCATGTTGTCAATAATGACAGCGGACTGACGGATGGTGGCTGTTGAAGCGAGCTGGTGAGTTTCGAGCCCATACACTGACACAATTGCAAACAGCAACACTCAACTAGTAACACCAGACTGAAGACCACGAATCAACAATGGGGTAACCATCGCCAGAGCCGGGGACTCGACAGAGGAAACGAAGGTGACTCCAGCAAGCTTGTGCATGATCTCCTTGACTTCGTCAGGGTGCGTAACGGAGCGGACAATGGGTCCGGTCTATTCATACAAAAGGTGAGAATCTAAGCACAACGAACACACAGGAAATAGGACAAGATAACTCACCATGTGCTCCAAGTCACGGTTACCGATGACATCGCAGGCAGCGGTAAGGGCAGCCTCACCGAGCTCGCACACGGTTGGGTCCGTGTCAACGACGGACTTGGAGATCTCAGGCACAATCTGCGTGAGGGCGAAACCGAGCTGCTCGGGAGCAGTCTCGCTAAAGCTGGCAATGGCGCTAAGGGCGGCGATACGGGTACCGGCCTTGCTCTGGAAAGAGTCCTGGGCGTTGATGAGGGTCTGCACAATATCGCGCAGACCGTTGCTGCTGAGGTTCTTGCAGATGAGCTTGGCGGCATCTGCGCACTGAGTCTTGAGGTCCTTGCTGACCTTCTTGTCACCGATGGCGTTGAAAATGACGGGGAGGTACTTGCACAGGTAGGGTTGGGCAACGATCATGTGGTCCTTGACAAGGCTGTTAACATAGGCGATGAGGGCCTTTCCGGCTTCGTCCTGGGCGGCCTTTGTGGCAGCCTGCTTGTCACCTGAGAGATTGTCGGGGTTACATTCGGTAAGTTTTTGGTTTTTCACGTGAGATTTCCTGCTACGTTGATCCAGATCACGGCATTTGACGGACACACGTCCCAGCATGACTTCTGGAGTATCTCCTAACCCTTGATGGGCCTGTAGCCTAACGGCGTGTGGCCGATGAAAAAACTCCTCGAGCGTCCAATTCGACGTTGCGCTTCCCGCATCCAACCCATCCATTTTCCATCCGTATATGTTTCGAGGTGGGGGGGAGTAAATAAAAGGATCATGTGGATGGAGTACCTTGCTCAACGAGGACGACGGGCAGAGCGCGGAGCAGGGCGGGCTCCGAAGTCAGAGGCAGGCTAGCGAGGGTGGTGGCCAGCGCAGTGTAAACGGCGGCTGCGCCTTCCTTCGCTGGGGCAGACTTCTTGTCCTCGGCAGCCTTCTGGAGCTTGTCGAGGATCCCGTAGGACACCAGCACGGTCGAGGAGCCAGACGCCTTGACGAGCGCGGCGAGATCCGCGGCGGCGGCCTCCCGCTCGGGCTTTCCGGCGGAGGTGGTTGCAGTCTTGATCTGCGTGGCGGCGAGTTCGGCCTTCTTGTCAACCATTGAATGGGGTTGCGGTGGTGGTGTTGACGTGTTTCGTGAAGAAAAAAGTCAAAAGTGGCGGTTGGGTCTCGGATGGCACCGCTTTCTTTCCCTTCAGACCTGAAACGCGCCTTATTGCAAAGGGGTGAACCAAGGTGGCGCCTTCTCTTCCTTCTGCCCTTCTCTGCGTTCTAAAAATAGTGCATTGTCCTTTCCGCCAATCGCGCCCCACCCTTGAAAGCACGGACACAAGTACGTAGCCAATAGAAAAAACAGGGGCGAATCTTCCTCCAATTTGCGAGACCTTTCAACTTTGACTGAATCCCCTCTTCCTTGAAATCACTTGGAAGTGGAGTAAGCGGATCGATCGAGCACATCGAAAGAAATATAAGGGGCTACAAAATAGTTAAATTTGTAAACTGTTTAAAGTTACGCATTTGAATAGCGAATCAGGATGACGCGGATGAGGTTTAGGACGTCCTCGCGGGGCCTTGTCCTGAGAAGCTCCTTTTGCCAATAGAGACCAACGTTTTGTTCAAGAGGCTTTTTGCGCACAATGGTCCTTCATCGGTGAGCAGTATGTCGAACGAAAGTCACCCTGTCTGGATGCGGCTGTGGTTCAAGTGTCCATCAAATGGTCGGGTTGCACGCTCAAATACTACATCTCAATCTGGCGCCTACAGAATACTTGTCCCTTATTCAACAAGAGAATATAGTGCTGGATCTGAGCAATTGGATTCAGACTAACTTTGCCCGACTTCATTGTGCCATTCCGGACGAGTTGGACACGGCTCCGCGCATTGATGTTGACCGTATCTCAAATGGATTTTGTGGAACGATTCGAGCGCGATGCCCTTCCTGTGGTTATTGTGGGCGCAGGGCAGGGATTGGGCTGCAGTGAAGGAGTGGACCCCACGGGGACAGCCTCCCATCAGATGCCTTAATAACAACTGTTCCTTTATTTGTCTCAGAGGCTTCTTGAATGCTTCCACAACAAGAAAATTAAGGAAGGCGAGAACGACAACAAGATAATCTGTCTCATCAGAACCGCAACAGTACTTGCAACATACTGTATCAATGGATCTTCCATCAATAAAACTACCTGAATTTTCCAAATTCAAACTCATCGTACGAATGCCGAACTCGCCAGCAGTCACTCCTTCAAATTTAACCCACCCAGTCTGTTACTCCTCACAGATGAGTCGTCATTGGCCCAAAACGTAGTGGCACAAGAATCCATGTCGATCCCTCGGTACCAGCGTTGGAACCACCCTCCTCGGTATTCGTGATGCGACGCAGAGTGAGAGCAGTGATGGGGAGGGAAGGTGCATACGTTGTCGGTGCAAAATACATAGGAAGGGGGGGCCTACTGTGTCTTCCTGCCGTCAAGATCTAAGGCAGTCATTACTGCGGTGGCCATTGGCGAGCGGAAGAATAATGCTTTCTAGTGGCAAGTGTGAATGTTGGTTAGGAGGCGCAGAATCTCGTAATTTAAAGGAATCCGCAGTTAACCACGTTTATATATAAATTATTGTGCACTTGAGCTATCACTCGAAGGCATGGTAGGTCTCCTCAAAGCCGAGCTGCTCTTCAAGGTATCCAAAACATGCCCTACATCTTTCGACATCCGCTGACTTGAGACTCGTGATGATGGGGGTAGTTTTCCATTGCATCGAGAGATAGCCCAATTCACGTATTCGTTGAACGATATTTTTCCGTCTTTGTTCACGTCAAGTTCCTGATATACGAAATAAGTGACTCCTTTCTCATCCACAAATGATGCGCACCTGAAGCGTGGCCATCAAAGAGGACGTTGCCATTTTCTTTTTCACCAAGTCTGCATAGAGGCCTTTGAATTCGCGTATGTCAAGAATACCGCTACAGTCTTTGTCAAATCTGAAAGATACAAGGCCATGTGTCACTCGCCATCCCCACCAAGCGATAAAACACAACGCATACCCACTTTTTGAAATGCGCCAGATATTTATTTAGTTCCGCGATTTCAGGTTCCGTAAGCTGCAGCCGCCTGAATCGGTCATCCTGTTTCCACCATTTGATGACTACAGCAGAAACAGAAAAAAAAGTTTATGAGGCTTCCACTTTGAAAACGTCCAAACATCGGTTGTGCACTCACATTCTGCATAAGAAAGTGTGCCGTTCCCATCCACATCCAACAACTTAATGTCCAGCAACAGCTCTTGGTCCGTCAAAAAGTATCCCATATCATAGCACAGGTTGCGAAACTCGCTGATGCTGATGCTTCCGCTCCCGTCATTGTCGTACCTATCAAAAAGCTGGCGTGGCTGACTATACGACATGACGCTTGTCGACAACGGGGCCACGACAGAACCTTGGCGCCCATTGGAGGATATGACGCTTAGTCCCGTCTTTGCGTGGGTTGTACCTGGGAGCTCAACACGGTTCTGGTTGAACTGCGGGGGTAGCGGCGCCATTTCGCGGTTTGGAGGGGAAGAACAATGGGAAAAAACCTATATTGTGCACTCGGGAAGATGAATACGAAGAGCGAGGATCTGATTGCGACGCCAGCCTTCAACTGCAAGATCAAATAATACAATATTCGCGTGGAGTCAGGTGCAGGGGTTGTGATCGAGAGCACAGCCCCGAACGATAAAACGCGTTCTCACAAGTTCAAAAAGCATGCGGGCACGGAGTTTGGATCCGATAGTGGGACGAAATGGATGGCCATTTTAAGGAGACTTGGAGTAAAGGTTGTTTAGCGATACTGATTCTATCACGCCGCACTACACAGGTGCAATCTGCGTCAATCTTAGCAGATATAAGGCCTCAGTCGAACTTGGCGCACTTCTTGAAAGAAAATAGTAAACTTCCGAGCGGCGTGATATTTATGCTTTCTTGACGTTTCCAGGGCTTTATGGCTGAATCCGTAGCAAGATGACTTGATCTATGTGTAAAAAAAGGAGCAGGTAAATGTTTTATAAAGGAGAAGGCCGATGTTGATGAGGGACGTGCGATAAAGATCGATAGTATGTCCAAGTGGTAGTAAGTCGCGACCCTCACAATTGAAATCGTATCATTGTCAATCCCCCGAACACTATAAACATGACGAGTGCAACAATGACAGAGATACCACTTTCGAGTTTGTGAAGATACAATTTTTAAATACCCAGAATGGCCGCAATGAAGCCGGCAACATCCTGAAGCTGCTGCAACTGCCGGGAAGTTACCGCGACCCCGCAAACTTTTCGCCATAGCCGCCTCTCAGACCTCTCGCACCTCGACCTGCTTCACGACAAGGAACACGTCAAACGAACAAGACAGAAAACCAGCCACCAACTTTGAACCTTCAAATTGAATGATCACATTCTCTCCGCCAACCATTCTTTTAGTTAAGATGCATTCTCCAAAACAACTCGAGCGATATCAGGGCCCGCTTTTACCGATCCAACATGCACCCCATCTTCATCCACAAACTCACTAGTCTTCCACATTCGGGCATCACCGGAACCTCCCACTCCAACCACATCCCCATGTCCTTGCTGCAACAACAGTACTCGCCGCCTCTCCCATATCAACGCGCCATCGTCCGCCGCGCCCTTGCAAGACTGACCCCACAGGTCCGCCCATCGCTGCAAGAACGCGCGTGGATCCAGGATGCTGACTTTTCCCAGTGCCACACCGTCGCCCGCGAGTCCTGTGAGGAGTGCGTTGACGTGTTTACGCAGTGTGAACCAGTCCACCCCATGCAAGTCCCTCGCAGCCGCATGTAATTGCTTCCATAGGGGCTAGAAAATTCCCGAGTCGTAGGAGTTTGCACGCGATGCTGAAGTAAGGGATGAATCCCGCAAGACGCTTGCGGAGGGGGTTGCGAAGTTTGGGTAGGCTGCTGAAAGGAGGAGGAGGAGGAGGAGGTGAGACCAGATAGTGACTTTGCACGCGTATTGGACGCATTTGAGGACTTTGTCTCTGCCGTTTGTTCAGGATCAGGATTTTGTGGACGAGTTGAGGCGGAGGAGCAGGTATGCAGTTGATGAAATCTTGTTAGAATCGGCAGTTTTGTAGTCTGGTGTTTTGTAGTGCTGGCATTGGTAATGGTGTGAGTTGCGTGATCGGTAGGAAGGGGCTTAAGGGTCTGGCGCACTACCGCCTTTCCCGGCTGTTCTGTCCCAGCAGCCACGGACGATTCCTTAGCTGACCAGGTGCCCATGAATGGCAAAAGTGCGGGCGAATGTCGCTGCGCTGCTCTCCTTGGCCAGGATCTCGTCAGTGATTGACAGCTCGCCGTGCTTCTTGACAAGGAGCTATGGTAGCTGCTTGGCCAGATCGTGGGCCGCGAAAGCGTTGTTCACGTCAAGGTTCAGCGCCTTGTTATGCGCAGTGGAGGCCCACGTCGTGAAGACTAATCAGGGCTAAATTTAGGACATAGTTCAGCAATGCAATGGACGTACGAGGTATGTTTCGGAGGGTTCTGGTGCATCCGCAATGGACGCACAGAGCATGCGAGCTGCGGATGGATGATGGCAGAGAACGTGTGCAATGGATCGGTTGATTAAATTTTTGGGAGCCTGACAACCCTGATCTCGTGAATCCACTGATTGCAGCAAGGGCCCAATGGGATGCCTTGGTTGGCTATCGTTGCAGTGCGATTGTGGCCTTGGTGCTGCTCCGAGGAGGTCAAGTGGAGCGCCATCCTACATGGAGTCCCGCCGCATGGCATCCAGGCAGGGGTCTTGTTGTTGACATATGAAGGCATCTTCAATCTCCGACATACCCACAAAATTTCGTCTAAGCTTGAAGCCATCTGGCCCACCTTGTCTCCCTAATGGGCTCCAGCAGGACAGTGCGTATTTATTTAACGCATTCGAGTCTTCCAATTTCAACTACGCGCAACACCTATCCCATGGAACACGCAACTACTCACGACGCACGCTCACATCGACCATATGGCCCGTTAGCTCCTCGATGCGGGGATGAACTGGGCGACTGTGACCATGCAAAACGCCCACGAATGACTATAAGAACCTGACCATGCAAAACGCCCACGAATGACTATAAGAACCTGACCATTACTGTGGATTTTACCCCCAGAAGAACAAGGCACGCGACGCCCGTACCCAAGATAAGTTTCTATTTATTATTAAGAGAAAAAGCTCATTGTGAATAGATTCGGCTAACGTCAAGCCCTCCCATTCCACTCTCAAAAAACACCCCACCAAGCCTTTTTCATCATATTCGCTATCATGACCAAGGAGAAAGACGGTGTGACAGACTGCCACACACAACCAGTCGCCTGCCCATGTCTCTTATCATGTGCGAAGCACACATTGCTTCAGTCATGAAAGAGAACACTTTTTGGGAAGTGAAGGAATAAAAGTAAAGAAATCTGGCAGAATTTTTACCCGACTCCGGTGCTTTTTATGCTCCCTTCATATTGGCCCTACACACATGAAATTGCCAGGAACTTACAGCCCAGACGAGAAATATGAGTCCCAAGCTATCCGGCTCACCATAAGGAACGTTATGATGTTGGGACTAACTTGGTCACCCATGTGTCCACACCCAATTTTCCCTGGTACCGTTCGAAATTCAGCCTGAAAACCAAGCCTTCCTCCAAGTTTTACTTTGACGTGCCATGAACTTCACGACCCTTGCCGCCAAGCTCTGGACCTCGGAGCCTGTTGATCTCTTCATTGATGCCTTCCGCGCATTTGATAGTGTCCTGGACTCCTTGGCCCCGACACCCACGGCCCTGCTGCCCGTTCTGGACACCCTCAACCAGTACAAGGCCCCGCATGCGCAGTCGCTGCCGCTCATGAACCCGTTCCATGCCGTTGCTATCATCTTAACGTACCTGTTTGTGATCCACGGCGGCAAAATGGTCATGGGCCAGTTTCAGCGGGTGAACGTCTCAACGCTGGCGTTTTGGCATAACATCTTCCTGACCTGGTTATCGGCGTACATGGGCTGGGGGATTCTCCGTGAGGCGGTGAGAAACAGATACAGTGTGTTTACGACTGGAGTGGACGACTCGGCAAATGGATGGCCGGTAAGTTGCTCAACTGCTTTCCGCAAGCGTCTCCGTCAGTGGATGCTCATAGTTGTCCTGTAGATGGCAAAGATGCTTTGGCTCTTTTACGTCTCCAAGATTTTTGAGTTCGTGGATACGGTGAGCGCTTAGTCACACGAATGCCGAAAAATGGACTGATCGCGTCAACATTCCTTGCAACAGCTCATTATGGTCCTAAAAAAGAACAACCATCAAATCAGTTTCCTGCACTTGTACCACCACAGCTCCATTCTCCTCGTGACGGGTGTCAGCATCTTCTATTCCCCCGGCGGTGAAGTCTACCTTTCCAGCATGCTCAACTGCTTTGTACACGTCGTGATGTACGGATACTACCTCCTCAGTAGTATGAACGTGAAGCAGGTGGTCTTCATCAAGAAATACATCACCATAATCCAGCTTACCCAGTTCTGCATCAACCTCGTGCAAGCCACGTTTATCGCGTACATCTTCCCGGCGTATGCATTTGTGAAAGGGGTTGAGTTGTCGAGCATCAGCCAGTTCCCAGCTGTGATTGGTTTCATGAACTGGTGGTACATGATCAGCATGCTTGTGCTGTTCTCGGCCTTCTACAGACAGGATAGGACGAAGGACAAGGCCCGCTTGGATGCACTCAAGAAGGAGAGCGCCAAGAAAGATATGAAGAAGGAGCTGTAAAGCGTGGTGCTCTATAAACTGCCATTTCCCGGTGGCCGATAATAAAATGATGGACTGTTCGTTTCACTATATTATACCCATCATTCGTCACGAATAGAAGTCATACACTGTACATACGAGGCAGGATTTGCTGCCAACTGTTCTCGAACCGTTCCAACCTGCGAAGTTTGAGTACTCCTCCAACATGGTGGTCACAGTGCAATCCTTCCTTTCAAAGCAAATGCGCGCTTCTCCTAGACTTCTCTTTCATGTCTACATTTCAGACCATTGCGGTTACTTTCGGCAATTAGCCGAAAAGGCTAGTTTCGAATCATGTTTTACTCTCCCCATCTCGCCGGACGCAAGGCAGCGAAATATATCGGAGATCCCGATTAAAATTAAAAATCAAGAAAGGAGTGATTACAGATTCCAGCCCCTGACAGATATTCGCGACTGCCAGCAACAGGAACTGCTGTCGGGCCGTTTCAAACCCGACCCAATTCAGAATGACTTGATAGAATATAGTCGGTAGGTAAAATAAAAGGACGGAGGATCCAAACAGGATACAGTTGCGAAGCATCTTGCGCTCCACACGGATTCGTGCAACTTCGAGTCTGGCGAGTCGCGTGGTCTCGTCCTCTCGTGAACTAAATTCAAGCTCCTCCGTAGTGCGCTGCTGACGGGTGATGCTACGATAGAGTCCTGGATCTGAGGCAGCCATTGCAGTTCGCAGCAGCTTGATGGATTCGCGGTAAGTTGCGGCGTAAAGCCCGAAATTGGAAGCAACAACGGCCAAGGTGACCACGATCAGCACACCCGCGTATGCCGAATTACCCTCTACCAACGTGGTGGTGGTACGTGCCGTGCACAAGATAGCCACAATGACAACAAAGCTGACGCAGACGATGAGGGGCACCACTGCCGCCACTGCAAAGTACCTCGTCGTCTCTGCGTCGCTTCTGCGCCTGATCAAGAACAGGCGCTGCATTGCCAGTGCAACTGTGCAATATGCAGTGAAGCAGAGGTTTACAGGAACCATAAACAGGAACCAAGTGTCTTCCGCATTTTGCGACCGTATGGACAGCTGAACCACGAGCATCAAGGCAAAAGTGAACGTGCTTAGAGACAGACCAAGCATGATCCGGTCGATTCGAGAGAATAAGATGCCCCAGGCCTTGGCAACCAGGCTGCATACGAGCAAGTAACCATTGAGCAGCAAACCAAGCCCGAACAATCCAATGCTTGCAACTTGGAGAGTCAAAATCGTGGGGAGACTGGCATCAAGGTCGGAGAAGTACGGGTCAACTGTGTCGTTGGAGATGGCCGCCATGCACCAATGATTTTCTTTCCCTACTTTAACAAATTCATGTTGGAATAGTCGAGATACTATCGTCACACACCACTCTTCAAATCTTTCTGCCAGGTTAGATGAGGAAAGTGTGAAATAAAGAGACAGTTGTTGATTCATTATATGAAAACGAAATTACAAAGGATGAATGGGTGCAAGTTTAACAGGCGATTGAGCCCAGTTTGGATTCTTTCTGAAGTAGGCCATACTCTCTTCCATAAATTGGAATCTCGAAGTCTCCCTCTCAAATCTATTAACGAAAAACGCTTCATTTGGAGTCAATTGATTGACCCCACGCGACAACTTGTATGTGATTGAATCATTTGCTAGTTGTTCAGTTTTCATCTCGTCTGGTCTATTGTACTTGGGCTCCTTAGGACATTGCTGAGCAACCTGAACCTTGATTTTCTCGAAGAAAGCCAATCTTGAAGGAACCGGAAGCCTCGCATGGTGATGTTTCTTGTTAGAGTAAAGGTATTCCACTTCAGTTGGATAAAAGTAACTACAGAGAGTATAAGACGCAAACATGAAATACAAGACGATGGCTGCTCACTTGATAACGCGATACCGCTTCCCATCCACCGATGACGTTATTGAAATCGTTCTCTTGGCGAACCCATTTACAACAAGCCTCGTATTCTTGCGCACAGACGTAGTCACAAACAAGGTACACTTTTCCTTTCCTCCAGGCCGCCCCACGTTCCTCGTCTCCGCAATCCGATGCATCGCCTCCACCTCGCGATAAAGCAAGAACGGCCCGCAAATGCGGCTGCAGCTCCACGACGCGCCGTCGCGCCAGCGCATGCGCAGGCTCTGGTCGCTGTTCTCAGCAAAAACGATCGTGGTGCCAGAACGGATGGGCAGGCTGCTGACGCCAGGGGGCAGGTCGTGGATCAGGGGAAGGAGACCTTTAATGCAGGCTTCGACGAGGATTTGGGCGTCCAGAGTGTCGCGGACGAAGCCGCAGAAGGTTTCGACAGGGGTGGAATGAATTAATGCGTCAGCGGAAAGTTGCGGACTGTGGGACAGTGGTGGTGACAAGATTGCGTTGGAATCTGGGACTGTGTTGGCAGCCGTTAGGATTTGCACAAGAGGGTTGCAGGCAACAACTTGTTGAGTTATGGGACTGTCGGCTTGGTTCGTGTTGGATGGCATGGCTGCATACACGGGACCGCCATGGACAAAAGTTGTAGGAGCAGTTGCAGAGGAGTCAGCGAGATGTTGCGAAGGCGCGGGACAAGCAAGCGGAGTAGACAAGGCCTGGATGTCCATGTGCGCAACCAAGGGAGAGAAGGAGAAGAAAATTGTGCGCCAGGGAACCTTGCCCCAGAGTGATTACATTTATGATTAAATCTTTGGTTTTGATGGCGATTTTATCTTGTTTCAGTACCTCATGGGAGGTGCGTGCTGTCCCATCAAGTAACAAACGTGGTGCTTTAACTGCAGGCGCTCTCGGCAATGGGGCAAGGTGGCGTTCGCATTGAATTTTTACTTCCGAAACTTAATAACTGATAAGAGAGGAGATTTTCCAGTGTTTTTTCCTGACTGGTACACTGCGGATCCAAGCCAGACTTTGACAATGGCAATTATTCTATTGTGGCTGTGTTCATCGCCGTCTACTTCAAGCACGACGAAGGTGCGGCCTAACGCCACACGTCCACAAATGAGGTCACGGGGTGAAGTGAAAAAACTGAGGGGAATTGCAGGGATGATGTGGAGGAATGAACTCAAACAAGTTCCTTCGGCCAAAGCTGTGATTTCCACAAGGCTAATCAGTTGCAAAGCCGCAAAGGGTTGCACGACAATCAGGGGAAGGCAACAAGGATCATTAAAGAGCTTTGAATGTTCTTAACACAGAGGCGTTCGCTCAGGAGCGCGACGGGGAAATGAGTAAGGGTGGAGTAGACCAAGTGAAGTGATGGACTGATTTGTATGGGTGCGAGAGGTAGATGAAGAAGCGCGACAGAGCTGAAACTACAAATGTCAAGTTAGATGGGATGCCTGTAATAGATCAAGGATACGGGTATATGGGGAAGGAAGGCCACATCCTCAGGACTTCTCGGAGATAAAGTGCTCATTGACGTGGTCTCTTTACCTCCACAATCAAGCTGCAAATGGTGTCATTCTAGAAGCTGCATATTCATGCAGCATGGGTAGCAAGAAGGGCAGCGAGTGCTACCTAATTGAAGGGAGGAATATCGGTATCACAACAAGCCATGGTAATAGACCAAGCAAGCAGGAAGGGACGAGCAGAATCTGATTCGCCTTAGGTTCAGCATATGAAAATTCCAAGTAAGTTTGAAAGGGATCCGAGTGCAGCCGTCAGAAAGGCAACATCGCTGGAAACCGAAGTCACGCAAAAGCCCAGCAGAAACGCAGCAAATTAAATGAAATCCCAACGCACGCGCGAATGCAGCGGAGTTTGGGCGTAATCCGAGCGCCTGCTTTAAGGTTATTGTGCTTCGGCAACGCGTACACACCAGTTCGTTGGCTGCGCGGCTCAACATTCCCCGGCATCTACTTGGCGGCTTAGTCCATCAAGACTTCATCGTACAACGAGAGGGTCTTGGGGGGGACGGGGTCCAGTTCCACACACACTTTGTATTGTGTCTCCCAGGATTATAAATGTTTGTTTTTCTCAATTTACCACGAGCTAAAGTTAAAACTAGTCTTGCCACCCTTTTTCTTGACCTTCTCCTCTCCACCAGTTTCCACCAAGGGGCGCTTCTCTCCCGCTACGCTCATTTCGCCGGCCTTTTTCATGTACTTGCCAATCTCCCCAGAACCGCCTTTGACTTCAAAAATGCGGTCATTCGCCTCCTTCTTGGCCTTCCGCGCAGCTGCCTCATCTTTCTTGCGGAGAGTCTCGGCGTCCGTCCCGCGAAGCACGTTGAGCGCCTTTTCAAAGGGATCCACGAGAACCTCCACCTCCTGCATCACTATCGGTTTCTGCATGTCAATTAGTTCCACGCCCAAAGGAGAGAAAACAGACGACGCCACCTTGGGTCTATCATTCGCATCCACCTCCACGGACTCCATTGCATCCAAAACCTCCAACCCTTCCAGCACTTTGCCAAAGATGGTATGCTTGCCGTCAAGATGTTTGCATTGCTTGTAAGTGATGAAAAACTGGCTGCTGTTGGTCCCGGGCCCCTTGTTGGCCATGGAAAGGATCCCGCGATCGTTGTGGCTCAGATTCTTGAACTCGTCGCCAAACGTGTGACCGAAATGGGATTGGCCGCCGCGGCCAGTGCCAGTTGGATCACCTATCATTGTAGCCAATGAATAAGTTTCGCGCGTTGACTCTATTCTGCGAGCCATTTACCTGTTTGAATCATGAAGTTCTTGATATTGCGATGGAAAATCACGTTCTTGTAGTATCCTTTAAGAGGAGCGAAAGTCAATCAGCACACAGCGTGAGGAGATTAAAAAAACACCAACAAAGCATTCTCACCCTTCTTGGCCAACATGACGAAATTGTAACAAGCCTCGGGTGCCACATCCACAAACAGTTCCACCGCTAAATCCCCGAAACCCGTCCGTATCCGCGCCCGCGCGCGCTCCTTCACATTTGCCACCAAATACGCGTCATCGCTCATCTCCGCAGCCTGGTTGCGCGTGATGGCGGTCGCACCAAGAGACGTGAAACTTCCCGCCGCCCGGTTGTCGCTGAAATGCGTGGCCTTTACGCTCTTGGCTTCCTTTATAACGTAGCTGGGAGTGATGGGCGCCTCCTTTTTCGGCGCGGTGGTGGTGGCGGGTGCCATGGCGGCTAGGATGCGTGCGGTGCTCCCGCGCGCGTTGATGGTGGATTCGACCTCGCGGCGCTTTTTGGCGGCTGGGTCGGTTTCATCTGTGTCCGGCTTGGCGACGTCATGCAGTTTATAGTGAAAGTCGTTGATGTTACGTATGATGATGTTGTGAGGGTCCTGTTGGATTGTATGCATGGTCAGAGATACGTTGACATCATGTTGCTTGACGCCGCGAAGGCTTCATCCTAAATCTTCCTCAATAAAGCCTCAATTGCTCTCAGTACAAAGAACTATGCAGTTAGACGTGACTCAGGAGTAACCCTCGAGATACGCGTGAGCTTGCAATAATGCCCTTCCGGCTCGATTTTGCCTCGCCTGACAGAGACTCATCCAAGCTCATATCGAGTCACACAACAAACACCGTCGCTAATCTCTTCGGTCATCCATACCTGAATAGTAATGATATCCTTCCTCCTAAACGGCTCCTCAGTCATCAAGTCCCTCCAACTCTTCCCCTTCACGCACAGCTCATCAATGGTTTCCCAGGCATAAACATGCGCTCCGCCGTCGTTGGGAAGCGGAATCGCGACGAGGTGGGTATTCTCTGAAAAGACTTTGAAGGTGACTGGGTCCATGAATTCTTCCTGTGCATTCTTGTGGAAATGCAAAGGAATCAAGTCGGAGGACGAAAGTGGGGCGCCTGTGACGGGGTTTGTGCCATGCTTCTTGATCCAGGGCAAGATGTGGAGGAGGTCAAAGATATGGCCTTCCCGCGTGCATCGGGGCACTTCGAATGGGAGGAGAGACAGTGCGCAACTAGTGTGAGGCTTAGCATAGCGTCGGCAGCCACAAGGCTGCAGTACCAGTTGAAGGGCAGCCGCTTGAACTCCCTTCCGGTAGGCCTGTTCTTGAACCCGCCAGCACCGAAGGAGCCGGCCGCCCACTCTGAGTGGGTAATGTACATTTTGTCCGTGTCCTTTCCCATTCTTAACAGTAGTCTTGGGCCGCAGTTTAAAGGTGATTTTGTTGGCAAAAAGGGCAAATAATGCTGGTTCCAACACTTCTCCGCGCAACTCGATCCGCGGCTCGCGTGGGCGCCAGTCTCAGCCGCGTCTCTCCCGCGCTCAGTGCGGTAGCCACGCGCGGCGGTTCGTGGCCTTGTTTGCAGGCTCCGGCCGTACACTGAAACTTGACCAACTGCAGCCCAGTACCAGCCAAAGGAAATCAACCCGGAGACTTACTCAGTCACATCGCGTTGGTTTGTGCCTCCCAAGATTCGCCAGGAGACCAAGGTGGTCGGTGAGTGCTGCCTCGATCTCTTCTCAGATCCCATCTTCATCACGACAACACCTGCATCAAACATGCTTTCTATGAAATGCCATGATTGATATTGAATTTAACACGTTATGAAGAGGTCCCACCCGATGACGAAGTTACTCTCGAAACCTACACTGTCAACTTCGGTCCCCAACACCCTGCCGCCCACGGTGTGCTGCGTCTCATTATGGAACTTCGTGGAGAAGTCATCGTACGGGCGGACCCACACATTGGTCTCCTCCACAGAGGTACCGAGAAGTTGATTGAGTACAAGACGTACACCCAGGCCTTGCCTTACTTTGACCGTCTGGACTACGTTTCCATGATGTGCAATGAGCAGGTATGTACTAATCGAAGCAAATGCGAGACCTGGAGCGAGGACAGTCTTAAAAGGAACCACACAAAAATAGGCCTACTCCCTTGCCGTCGAGAAACTCCTCAACATCGACATTCCCCCTCGCGCAAAGTACATCCGCACCCTCTTTGGCGAGATCACGCGCATCCTTAACCACATCATGGCCCTCACCACACACGCGCTCGACGTCGGAGCCCTCACGCCCTTCCTCTGGATGTTCGAGGAGCGCGAGCGTCTTATGGAATTTTACGAGCGCGTCAGCGGTGCGCGTATGCATGCCGCGTACGTGAGACCTGGTGGCGTCACGCTTGATATGCCCATTGGATTGATGGAGGACATTTACAAGTGGGCTGTGCCGTTCAATGCAGGTATTGACCAGTTGGAAGAGGCTTTGGCGTACAACCGCATCTGGAAAAACCGGTTGATTGGGATCGGAAAAGTGTCTGCGCAGCAGGCTTTGGACTACTCCTTCAGTGGAGTGATGCTGCGTGGATCTGGTATCGCGTGGGATTTGCGCAAGGAGCAGCCTTATGACGCGTATGGCGATGTCGAGTTTGACGTACCTGTGGGTATACAGGGTGACTGCTATGACCGTTTCATGTGTCGCGTGGAGGAGATGAGACAGTCACTTCGCATCATCTCGCAGTGCTTGGAGAAGATGCCTGACGGCATTGTCAAAGTGGATGATTATAAGATTGTCCCACCTCCTCGGGCAAGCATGAAGGAAAGCATGGAGGCCCTTATTCACCACTTCAAGCTCTACTCGGAGGGTTACTCTGTCCCACCTGGCGAGGTAAATTCTATCTCTCTTGTGAATGTTGAGCCGTCCTCCAACCTTTTTCTCGAAACTGTGCCAAATCAGACCTACACGGCGATTGAGGCACCAAAAGGAGAGTTTGGCGTATATATTGTGTCTGATGGCAGCAGTAAGCCATACCGCTGCAAGATTCGAGCGCCGGGATTCCCTCACTTGGCCGGAGCCGACTTTATGGCCCGTGGTCACATGATTCCAGACATGGTCACCATTATTGGAACTTGCGATATTGTGTTCGGTGAAGTGGACCGCTAAGGTAATGGGGTTTTTATTCAGGTCGAGGCTTCTTTCGTGACCCCTCATCTTGATTTTGAAGCTTTATCTGGAGGAATTCAAAAGCAAATACATTGTTTGAAATATTTTGACATGTAATAGAAAGTTTGAAGAACGTATTCGAACTCAGTTACCATTATCAAATCCATCGCCATCAGTCTGGAGATTCACTTTTCACTTGAAGAGGTGCGTAATAATATGTTTCTAAATTTTACACCTGAAAACAACTTTGATACAAAGATAACCTCTCAGATGACATGGACTGAGATTCGTTCCAACTGATGGGTGAGAATCTTGACTGCGTTGTGATCATCATGAATGTACATTAAGCTCCTTTCAGAACATCGTAAGCTGAAAGAATACCGGCGAGTTCACAACAGCCTGGAGGTAATTAGCATTGTAGCTGTGCGTGCTGGTACAAATTCGATAAAAAACAGTAAAGAGCTGGCAAAGTCTTCAGAATATAGTGTCCGACAAGCAATAATCTACGACACGAAGGCCCTAATCTTCCAAGGTTGTTATTCTGCGTAATCACATCTTTCATAGTATGTTTCCAACTTTTGTACAGTTGCAGCCAAGCTCATGAGAGTGGCATTCGAAATTCGTGAAAAGTCGCCTTGAGGTGAAAGGTGGATAGGTAAGGCAATAAAGCCTTCGGTGCATCCTCAAGATCTTTGCGCGACGAGTGTCCGATGGAGCTGGAACTTTAGAGCTGCAGAAGGCTGTGTCGCCAAATTTACCAGCCCCCATGAGAGCCGTCGTTTTTGGACACTACGTCAGTGCGTTGAGCTTGGCGATCGAATCACTCGACTTCAGCTTGCGCAAGAAAGACGGTATATAATAGTAAGAAGTTGAGCCCGACGTTGTTGCTCCTAGAATGAGGACTGTTCCATTTATTTGGTGGGACGACCAGTTTCATTTTTCGGAATATTTATTTTTCTTCCTCAGGAACGCTATACAACATACTATAAGAAAACGACACACTCATTACCGCCGCCTAAAGTCTGACGCGTTTGACAGCGCGGGGCATCTGGCTTTCGGGACTGCTAGATCGGTTCGATCCTACTCCATTCTCAGAGTCGTCGTCATCATTAGGTTCATCATGCTGTTCCATATCTTCTTCACTGATCTCCCCAACATCACTCTGTTGTTTTGAAATCTCGCTGCCAGAACTGCGAGATTGGCGGGCGCGCATGTCACTGCTTCGCTTTCCGAGAAAGCTTGTTGGCTTCGCGGGGGTTGATGACTTGGATCTGGGGGATTCGCTGACAGTAGAACCGCGATAATTTCGAGTTGCGAGCTTGACCTGCACGCGTTTCTCGTTTGTATCATCTGTTTCGTTGCCTTTGTCCATATACATATCGTTCTTCGAGCCTCTCGTCTGCAGTTTCTCCTCCCCCTCTTCCTCATATCCTCCCGCGTTCGACTCTCTTCTCTGCGCTGCGGTTGCCTTTCGAGAACCTCGGTTTGGTCTTACTAGAGGAACCTCTTCCTCCTCCTCTTCCTCTTCTTCTCCCTCTTCCTCGTCCTCTTCAATCTCGTCGCCAACATTAAGAGCAGTAGAACGCGACGGCTGGACAGGTCTGGTGATGGGATCATCCTCATCATCGGAATTTTCAATTTGACTGGCAGACTGGAACTGTTGCTGAGCCTTCTTGGTTGCTGCTTTCGACTTCGCTTGGGCTTTTTCCTTTTGAACTTTAACGGAGGGAGTGCGTTTGGCTTTCTTGGCATTGGCAGAGGAAGGTGAACCGCCTGGCCACAGTTTAAATTTCAGTTAGATACTTTTACACGTGGAAACATAAATTACAATACCTTTTCCGGCTTTTCTTTTCCGGTCTTTCTTAATGTTGGATTTTCCCTTCTCTAGGGCCGTCACGAAGGACCAGTACGCATTCCACATAGCGTCTGAGTCCGATGGCCTTATTCCCTTTGCTGCAAGGCAGTTCGATGCATATTCAAGTCTGAGACATTTCCGTTAAACCCGTAGAGTGACAGAACAACAACTTACACATCCTCAGTTGTCACAATACCATCATCCTCTGGCTGCGCTTCATACTTCACTCCAAAGGCAGAAACGACTGCGCTAATGCAACCTCCGACTGCACCCCATACAGCCCAAGCCTCCGTGACCTCAGCAAGCGATCGGTTACCACTTACGACATGGGCTTGCGACACATCAGCCATTTTGTTGATGGCGCTCCGAAGAAGGAGCAACAAAGCCCGCGTGGCCGTTGCTTGCAGATACAAGTGGTCATCTCCGTCCCCAACCAAGATTGTGGGCCAAGTCTTGATTTTCGCGATTAAGAGTCTCGCAAGGGCTTCCATGGGCTTGAGAGAGTCGACTTTCCGTGTTAGATACAACTCAAAGGACTGTGTAAAAGAACGTAACGTGGTAAATGAACGTCACTGAAGCATAACCATTTACAAACCTGCATCAAAGAATTCTCAAAGATCCCGACAGTCTCCTCAATCACACCACCCACAACATCCACACTGACGCTCGGCTCATTATCCTCATTCTTGACTTCAAAGCGCGCGAAGTATCTTTTTATCTTGTCAATGCCTAGCCTCTGCAGCACGTGCTCCGCAACTTGGTCAAAATGTGGTCCGAACAGCCGAGCCTTGACAAAAGCGGCCGGAAGGTCAATTGGCACATCAGGCACAGGAAGATCCAAGAAAGACGTTCCAGCGTCCCTCTCTGAGATGCCCACGAACTGGGCAATCTGCGCCGAATACGGCGCTTTCAAGACTCCGCCGCAAATCAAAATGCAAAGACCGCTGGCGAGACGCAACAGGCTGCAACTGAATGCATCAATGCAGGAAGGACTGTCGAGGGCAAGAGGCTTGAGGCGCCGCAGGACAGGGTCACGCAAACAAAGTTGACGTGCGAGGCGACCCTTCAGGTGCGGGTCCACAATCCCAACGCATTCAAATACCTCCATGCAATGGCTTACAAGCATTTCTTGGGTTTCTTGAAGAATACCACACGATAGGAGAGCCGGAACCCGAGCGCTCATAATATAGAGCGCTGTGTTGAGTTCAACAAGAGTCTGGGAAGCAGTTAATTTGGCCCCAACCGCAAACGAAGCCTCCAAGTCATCAGATAGAAGCAGCTCTGAGAGCTTTGAAATATGCCTGAGTTTACCCGACAACTCGTCGGACAACTCCACATCCTCATGAGGCTGACCGTCCATGAAATTATGTAATGCATACACCGCATCCAATGAGAGCGTTTCCAATAGCACACAAATGGTCTTGGCAACATTCTGCGCCAGCTTGACCTCCTCCGGCACCCCAATTTCATCATCCGCATCCAACAACTCCATACGAGTCGCCGACGCAGCATACGACTTGACAAGCATGTTCTCCGCATCCTCAAGAATCTCTGCAATACTAGTCCATATACCTCCGTCCCTGCCTCCCTTACCCACTTTGAACGAAATCTTGCTGAGGTCAATCACAAAGCCAAGCGCCTTCACGCGCTTCAGCACAGCCTCCACTTCAGCCACAGCATCGACTCCAAAAGCAGGTGCGGTTTGGAGTTTGCGAACGCAAGAGGCCAACTGTGTGGTGACATGCTCTTCAACCGTGTCTTCGAGCTTCTGCTTGGCGCTCTGGTAAAGGCCGGCCGATGAAGCCTCAGTGTTGGTAGTTTCCATCGCGAGAGCACGCTTGTTTTTGGCGGGAGTGGTGGGTCGTGATGATGGAGCTATGTTGTTGCCTCCGGTAAGGCCAGCAAAAGTGCGCTCAAACTCTCGCAGAATGGTGGCATCCGACTGCCGCAGAAAAATCGTGATAAGATCATCCAGCAATGACTCGTACGCCTACAGAATGAAGCGTCAGTTCAATTTCGATCGAAGAGTAAGCGAAATTCACCTTCAGCAACCGTAGCTCCAAATAAACCACCACATTCAACTGCCGCACCATCTTGACCACTTCAATTAAGATGCGATGTCCAACACCTTCATACTCGTTACCATATTTTTTCAGAAGCCTGGGAAGGAACTTGACCAAGGCACGCGAAACTTTGGTGGAACCCTCCTCATCGCCTTCGCGCGGCCTTTTGCTTTCTCCCGTCGAAGAATCAGATGCCTGCCCCAGTACCGCATTCAGCATAAGTGCCAAGCATAGCTCCTCATCTGGTGAAAGAGTTTGAATACGCATCACGATTTGTGAAGCATTGTCGGCCTCCGATGTCACTGACAAATCAGTAGAAAGGTACTCGAGTCCAGATTCCCATTCCTTGAGAATCTCCAAATCGTCATACAGCGATGTGACAGCGGACTTCATGTTGGCGCTTCCAAGAACCGTGATTTTGGAGGCTGAAGCTTCGACAGGCTGACTCGCAAAGCACCAGTCCCGAACCTCGCTGAGAAAGCGTAGTCTGCCAATCATAAAATCACGCTCTTCATCTTCCAAGTCATCCTCGTTCACTTCTTCGTCTAGATCCGTATTCGTATCCTCTTGCTGTGACTGGCTCTGATTTTGAGATTGTGAATCCTTCAATGCGAAGGAAGAAGTACTGGAACTGTTCGCTGGCGTAGACGAATTTGGCGCCCCAGATAAAGCCACATTTTCCTCCACTTTGCCTGCAATCTCTACCAAGAAGGCCGCCACTGCCTTCCACCGCACCCATTCCCTTCTAACCTCCTCAGCACTCTCACCCTCCTCTCCTACCGCCGCAGCTGCATCTTCCAGTGCCGCAGGAATCACTTCCTCAACAATCGCTTTGGCCACAAACCCACCTACAAGCCCCTGCACCCCAGCATCCTCACAAAATAGCAACGCAAGCAACGCAAGCCGCTCCTCATCACCGACCAACCCAGACTCCACACACGCCATGACCACTTTCAACGCCGCAACCCGCGTCGCAGGATGCACTTCTCGCACGGCCATCTCCACCAACCTCGCCTTAAAGCGTTCCGTAAAGGCGCGCAGCGCCCCGACACGCTCGGGTGTCTCATAGAGTACCCGCAACGCATCAACCGCCGCAAGCCGCACCCCGTGCGCGTCATTGCTCAGCATCCAGCCCACATAGCGCAGATAGCTCGCGTCCAGATAGACGTCCGGATGCGTCGCGATCCAGCCTCCCAGTGCCGCGATGCACTCGGCGCGAATGACGGGGTCCGTATCGCGGTATCGATGAATGAAGACGCTGTCAAAGAAGTCGCCCATATGTCGCTCAAGAGTCTCCGTGCGCGCTGTGAGGACCGCAATATCGCGGTCGAGCTGTGACGCGCGAGTGCCTTTAGCGGTTTCGAGTTGACGTAAGAGGGCGGCGCGGTCGTGGACGAGGGTTGCGCAGGTATCGCAGAGGCTGGACATGAGGAGGAGAGAGACGGTTGTGGCGGTGTGGCGGAAGCTGCGGTAACTACTGGAGGACATGCTCATAAGCCACGCTTTGACCGTGTCAAATACGGTTGAGGGGGTGTCGTCGTCGTCGTCGTCGTCACTAGGGTTTGCGTACATTGGGCTGTTTTCAGGCAGGTGGGCGAGCTGCGTGAACCAGCGCGACCAAAAGTGGGTCAAGTTAGATCTGAATTTGGAAGCGGAGGCTGGTTTGCGGGTGGCGCTTGCAGTTGCAGAGGAGCCAGCTCGTTTCGCGATGAGTGGGTAATTGTCTGTGCTCTGATATCAAAGTCGCGTCAGCACACAGAAAACCTGTCAAAATAAAATGTGAACCTCAATCTTTTTTTGAAGCTCCTCGAGAGTCTCTGTTATGAGATCCTCGTTCAAGATTGAGTCCATCGGCACCGTACCAGAATTTCCTGTACACTTTTATGCGCAATCTTGAGTTTCTTCATTATTGATTAAGAGGGAAACTAACTTTTACGACAAAGAGGATGATGTCCTGAATAGCCTGATTTCTTGACTGAGTGTTGGCCCACTCGTCGATCCACTCCGCGACGGCCGTGTTGAGTGATGCATTGTTTGCATTGCTCGAGGCGACGAGGGAAAAGAGGGATGCATCGTCGCTTTGAGTATTTTGATATCTTGATTTGGGGGTGGGTCGTTGGCGGGTTTTATTTACTGGTTTTGGAGTGGATTCTTCATCGTCGTGGTCGTCGTCGTCCTCCTCCTCATCGTCATCATCATCCCCAGAGGAAGATGCGCGCACGGCTGTGAATCCGAGTCAGAGGTCGACAAGGTGCGAGCCTGTCGCGAATAAACAATTCGCCAATATTCACCCCTTTGACTCGCCTTTGCTTTAACCGCCGCCGCCCGCATCGGTCGTCGCGATGCGCTGCCCCGCAAGTCTACAACCACTGTGGCTTTCGGTGTCCCGGCGCGCGAGGTTGGCGACGAGGTCGGTGAGGGCGCCATCTTTGCTTCTCTGCCCAGCATTTCTTTTCCTTGCACCATTCTCGGACAAACAGCTCCACTCCACAGGTGTGCCCAGATTGCAAACCCGCTCTGCATAGTATCTATTATAACGCATTGCCAAATTCTCACTTTCGGAAATAGCCGTGTCTCGAATATGCTTTCCTCGTTTTTGCGTTAACAACATTCGCTAGCTCTGCGACCAATGTGATATCTTAACCCCTTGGTAACGCATGCATGCTTGCGAGGAAAATTTACGTGAAGGGAAGAAGGCACAGAAAGCCGGTCACGTAATCACGTGCAAAAGTAATCTTCGTGCCAAAACCAATCATGGCCAGTCCAGTCTATCCGGGCACTTACAGTTTTGACAAGTTCATTAAGGGGACAGCTACAACTTTGGGGAATCCAGTAGACGGATGTCTGCAAGAGCTTACCGTGATGAAAGACGGCGCAGGCGTGGGAGTCTTCCTCTTTGCCGCGAACACAACCAGTTCAAGCCCTCCAACGTTCTGCGGCCCAAGCGACACCGCCTCTCGCTTCGCTCGATACTTGACCTCACCAAGGCCGGCGTCTGTCCTATATGACACTTTTGTGTCGCAATATGCGTTCCTGGTGTCAACATCGGCTTCACCTACCGAAGTGCCTTGGACCTTCTTTTTCAACAAGACGGTTGCGTCGACGTCCGCGCCAGCGACTATCACACCGCCTCCGACTGACTCTGGAACTGGCGGTCCAAACATTGGCGCAATTGTCGCAGGCGTGATTGTTGTGCTGTTGGTAATTGTGGGGGCAGTTGGATTCGCATTCTGGCGGAAGCAAAAGACAGTCAAAGTGGACCCTTCCAAAGATCTGGACCTCCCGCCGCGACATGCGCCTACTTCTCGCAATATATCCAATGACCCAAGCAACGGAAACCCCAACTTGTGGAAAGATGTTTCGAAACCAGAACTATCTATCAACTCAATGGAATGGCCTCCCAAACACGTGGCGAATCACTTGCAGACAGGTGTTCTTTCTCAGCAAGCCAACAACCCAGCAACGCTGTTGCCTGCCCTTGCGAGTGACTCCTTCGCCCTTCACGATCCCGCAGTTTCAAAGGCCCAAAGAGACTCTTGGAACGTGGGCACCACTTCGCAAACCAGCACAAGGAGCGCTGATCTCTACAATGAGTACTTTGGCACGCTCCCTGCTACACGCTTGAATGCGCCAACGACGGTTCCCGTGTCCACATACCCAACCGTTACTTCAACTGAAGATGTGAACGGAATGGTACATTCTGGCAGTGATATGGAATCCTCCAGCGCACTGAGCATCCCGCGATCCGAGGTGACAGAGAAAAAGGCCAACTCCATGGCCCAGCAGGACAGCGTTCTCGGCATGCTCTTGGCCAGACCGCAACCAGTTGAGTCTGGTGAAGCGACCTCCATGGTAACGATGTGGACGCCGAAGCAGGTTCGAGACTGGGCAACCGGAATTCCAGGATGCGGTAAGCTCTTGTCAGACGCATTGTATGGTACGTACTCTCGCTTCAACTTGGGGCCTTGTTATGCTCACTGGCTTTTGAAGAAAATAACATCAAGGGGGATTTGCTGCTCGAAATCACGGACGAGAACCTCCGGACCGATCTTGGTATTTTCAAGCTCAGCGACCGGTTGTCCTTCTTTGCGGCTCTACGCCGTTTGACTTCGGGCGGAGATCCATCTTCTCGTGGTACCGCATCAGCTTTAACTTCACCAGTTGTGGGCAGGCAGCAGGACATCGCGGTGTCTCGCGGAAGAACAATCACCAACGCCGAAGGTTTGCCACAGTACACTGAATTTTGATTTGATGAGTGTGAGAAAGGGTTCGTTCGTTCCTGATTCATGAATACATAATTAGATTAGCTGGAACTCTTATTTTATTATTATTATTCGCCATTGTGGGCGAATTTCTTACTCCATATATGCCCTGGGGTTTTATCATTTGATGAAGCTCAATCAAACTCTCCGAGCGAATGCACTTTGAAGATGTAACCAAGAGGGAAGCCGCAATCACGGAGGAAACCAGTGACACGTTCCTCCTTACACATTGGGAGACGGTGGCTGTGGCCAGCTCTAGTCCCGCAGAATTTTGTGAATCAACAGCCAGTCGCTCTCGTTTTGCGCATTCCTTCTTCGACAGCAACGCTTATATTCGCAAGATATGTTCCAACCCTTCTTTTCGTTTTTGCAAACACGAGTGTTTGCATTATCATTTGGCCTGGAATCTGGATGTCCTTCACCGTCTTCACGTTGGCCTTGTTTGATTTACTGAGAAATGACCCCACATTCCTTTATCATAAGCTCCGTCCCTTCTTTTGCTGCATCAAGCCGCGTCATCACGGCCAAATTTTCTTTAACTCGCGCCTCATCGCAAGCTTCGCCCCCAAATCCAAGAATGCGCCCAATGACCACATGCTTCCCTTGCATGTTCTTTTTAATGCGTTCCACGTCATCCGTGAGCACGACAAAGACTTGCGACGTGTTTGAGTTCTTCCCACTGTTTGCCATAACAAGGCTGCCACGCGAGATGGGCAGCTTCAACGCTGCGGGCTCATCGTTGAACTTTCCGCCGTAGATGGATTCTCCACCGCTGTAAGCAAGACAGGTGGCGTTACAGGGGAAGTGGGAAGGGATCGACGCGTTCAGTCCGACTGGACTCACCTGCCATCGTTCCTGACTATGTCGCCCCATTGCACGCAGTATCCCTCCACGATGCGATGCACCCTGTTTCCCAAATAATGCAAAGGCTTCTTGGACGCCTTGGCGATCCCTTTCGTTCCGTCGCAGAGCCGAAGGAAGTTCTCCACGGCCCTCGGCGCGGCGTCGCCAAACAGCACAAACGAAAGCCTCGAAGGCGGGAAATCTGGCTTTGCAAACACGGTTTCGTTCGATGGCGACATGGCCGCGAGGAGCTCGCGCTCGGATTCGTCAAGATCAGGGACCGTCTTGGTTCCGTCAATGCCCAGCGATTCGCACTGCTGCACCAGAAGCTCAGCGGTGGCCTCGTATGAGGCTAGTTCGGCGGCGTATCTAGCATCCTCGGCAACGAAAGAAAACGTGATGAAGGCTTGTTGGTCCATGGTTGCAAACTTCTCGCATTAAACGAATGTTATTTCTTCCCAATTCCAATTGAAAAAAAAAAAAAACCACCCAAGAAGAAGAATAAGGAAGGAGGGAGGGCTGTTTGAGTTGATTCGAAGCAAGCAAGGATGTGGTTCCATCAAACAAGCTGCGTCCATCACACAACTCACAATGACCTTGCTGTGTTGTTTTTTCAAGCTCAACACATCTTGCATCAGCCAACATGCCATGACGCAAGGCAAGGGCCATAATGGCAAGAAATGTGGAGCTCCATGAAGACGTAACTATTGACGAGGTCGAAGGAGGAACAACTCACGAATTGCGCTCAAGATCGCCTTCTCCATGCCGCCAATGCCTTTGCCCATTCCGTCAATGCCTAGGCCTACTGCCTTAACGGCCTTCGTTCCGTCAAATGCCAGGCAAACTTTCAACGCTAAAACCATCAATTCTCCTCGCAAAACACAATTCCCATTCCCCTATATCTCAAAGTGCGCGCGTGCGTGGATGTCAAGCAAATCCCAATGAATAATGGCCAGTTCAAGATGTCAATTTGAGAAAGCGACGGTCGAATTCATAAAAGCGCGCGGACTGAAGCGACAGGAAGGATGGGAAGGTATGGTGCTGGGGCTTTGTTGTAGAGGAAGGGGTACGTGCATAACCAGCGAGATTGGAACACAAACGGGATACAATCCATTGACACGACAACGGGTGGACGATGGAAAATGGTCGCTGCTTGATATTTGCAAGATCTAGAAGTTAGGTGTTATAACTCGCAAACAAGAACAAACATACATGCTTCGAATGGGTGCGTCCTGGCTGTAGGAGACGAGAAAAGGGAAGGAGAAACGGGGAAAAACTGATTGATGCGATCCTCGCTGATGATTCAACATAGGGCTCGAAACGCGATTAATCCTCATATCGACAAGCCTCACTGCCCATGCTCCAGCGAAACTCGGTACTCGCTCGATTTGCAGGGAAGGAGACGACGAGGAAGAAAAGATAATGACTGACTTAATTCTGCTCCATAACTCCGCGTGGTTGACAATGCGACAGACACTACGTCATTTTGCAGTGAGTGTTGTTCGTGGCACACTTTGCTTCAAACCTACCAAAATCGGCGAAAGCAGCCTGAGGAAAAGGATCAGCTAACAATAAATTAAACAGTAAATAAATACTCGCCAGACCAATCGTGAAAATTACGCGTCAACAAAGCCCACGCAAGTAATATTTGGGAATGCCAGAACGATAATATACAATGTGGTCGTGGTAGAGTAGAGTTCTGACTTTGAGGAGGTGGGGGGTGCAATGCGGTTGACAAAATGGGCAACTTAATGGCAGTTCAGAGAGGCTGAGAAAACAGGAATCTGTCAATCAGTACATGAGACATAATGGACGAACTCCGACTGAAGAGGGGGAAAGGCCTGCAGTAGTGTGATCTCATACAAGGTTTTGGTTGTTGGTTTGACTGTACCGGAAAGTAAGATTTGACTTGATGTAGTGGCACCAAACAGGGCAGGAAGTACGACGGTAGCTGGCGACACTTAACTGCGGGAGCAACACGCATAGCTTATGGGGAATTTAATATTGAGAAACGCTCGGAAATAACCTGCCAAACGTCTGACACTCACCACTACGAACAAATGATACCAGGACCCTAATTCCAACCCTCCTGTTTGTTTTGCGCAGCAATATATTCAACTGCTGGGAAATGCGTTAAAAGCCAAGCGAATGATAACGACTATGACATTACGCCTCACCAGGGATGCTCCACTACTCTCCAAATAAAACTTCCCTCGCGGACTACTCAGAAATTTCGGTGTGCGGCTGGCGCAGACGACGAATGGATGTGGTTCTGAGGAGTAAAAACGAGGGTATGGATTGGTGGAAGGGCACGAGACTCAGAATAAAACAAGAGTAACGATGAAAGAAAACACGAAACCTGAACTAATCGTGAATAGCATATTTGGAGAGAAGTTGACCACGAACCAGATTGGTCCAGGTTAAGTTACTGAGTAAAAACTGTAGGACAATCACCTTCATTCCAGACAGATCACATCCACAGTGGCACCGCCACTTACAAAGGCAAGGTTGTCTTGTAAAAGTGAAAGAGATACAGTCAGATAACGAAAAGTAAGCAAGAAGGCAAAGCAACTACTTACTACAAAATTTCGGTGATCCACACCTCGTCGTTAGATCCAGAAGCATCCAGGAAGTAAGTAGATAAATCAAGAAGAAGACGAAGAAGAGGAGAAGATGAAGAATGCTAAGAGACGAAGAAGAAGACGAATCCTAAGTAGAAAATCCGAGAACTTCCGAAGAATGAAAACATTCCAGGTCGCAGTTTCATTAGCGCCACACCCTAATTTCATTAAGGGGGATAGTTCTTCATGATGCATGACGGTACACATGTAGGAGTGGGCAGTTTCTTCTTTCTGATTGGACAGATTTGGCAGGAGACGGAAGAGGGAGTACAGGGGACAAAGGCGACACGCGCGGTACACCTCGGACTGGACGGGTTTTTGACTCAAGAGCAGCAGCGATCTTTCCTCAAGAAGGTGGACAGTTCATATGTTGTCGTGCTTTCTGTTTTGCGGCACATCGGAGAAAGCCGAGCGGATACTTCTATTTTGAGATTTTTGAGACAAGGAGGAATGGGGACGAGGACGATGGTGTTGGAGTCCTGACTCACCAAACCAAGGGAACAAACGATCGTCACAACGGGAAGCGACGGACGAAGAAGAGAGCGGACACCAACCGGGCTTAGCGAGCGGAGAAGTCTTGCGTGGCGGGATCGGCAGTCGGGTGAGGAGGAGGCGGACGATCGGTGGCTCAGTCGGACACGGAAGAGAAGGGCATCTGGAGGAGATGGATCCAGGGAAGGGGAGAGAGCGCCGGAATCGTCTTTATGGGCAAGGAGGAGGGTCAGGAACACGTGGCGGTGGGGGAGGCGCTTTTCCAGGCATGGAATTTGGAGTTTCCAAAATTGTTTCGTGTCTTCCTGTGATCAGAGGGAACATAAGAAAAAAAGAAGACGCGATTGCCGATTATTTAAATGCGCCATCATGAAAGAAAGACCTTCAACTTTTCGTCATTCCAAGAAAGAAAAGATCCAGACAGGTCTCTGGGCAGATCCAGCACCAGATTAGCCAGAAGGTTGCCAGGAACCTCAGGCTTGAGCAATTCACCCTTTTCGAACAACGCCTTGAATTGCGCGTGATTCTCGGGTGTCATGGCCTTTCCGCCATCTTGACGAATGAGGGCCTGCATATCCGTTTCCACCACACCAGGCCGCAAGGCGAGTGACGTGACGCTGGGCTCCTCCTTCCCGAATGACGCGGCGAGCATGTTGAGCGATGCTTTCGTCATGCAATACGGACCCCATCCGACATAGGCGTTCGTTGCGGCACCGGAAGAGACAAAGATCATGCGTCCGTGGGATACCCTCAAATGCGGCAGAGTTTTTTGAGCGAGGGCGATGATAGAGTACAAGTTCACGTCAAAGATTGTCTATTTTGGAGCCTCATGAGCATTTGAGTACAATGCGGACTGCTCAGAGCTTTACCTTGAGTTCGTCCAAACGTACATCTGCCATGCGCTCGATCGGGTCTTTCGTTCACGTTTGCAACCTTAAGCAACTGAAACCCGACTCACACCACACAAACCGAGTTTCCCAGCGTTGAAAACCACTCCATCGATCCCGTTTCCGAATGCGAGCGCAGCGTCCACGCTTCGCTGCTGCGCTTCTTCCGAGCATACGTCACCGCATACATACTTGAAACGGTCACTATTTGGCAGTGGACTCTCGCTGCGGCCAACACCGACTACGCACACGTTGCTGACCTTAGACAGGAGAGCTTGCACGCAGGCGAGGCCAATCCCCTTTGAGGCGCCAGTCACAATCACAGTTCGCGACATTTTCCCCTTCCCTTTAGATACTTCGGAGATTTGGAAGAAAGAATTCCTCGTATTCTTCTGTCTTGCTCGTGTATTTCTTCACATAATCAAACAAGCTAGCCATCGTGAGCACGACGCGATCATGTCAGCGTGACGACGGCCACCCCCAATCTTGTATTCTTCGGCACGTGGAAGCTTGCACACAGTCGCCATAATCTACAACTGTACAGCACTTACGTTGCATGTGTCTCGCATAGCAGAAGAACTGCCGATTTTGGAAACCGAGCAGATCTAGAAGCTAGCGCATGCACTACGTGATCCACTCTTGGTGGTGATTTTGAACCGGATGCAGGCTTACGCTCAGTGCGTTCTTTACTTTAGAAGAAGGCCTTGATTTTAAGTGAGGATAGGATGGATCATCCGGGGTTCGGCGTTGATATACACGCGCCGCTAACTCAAGCCAATGATAGTCACATAGTGTAGAAAAGGTTATCAATTGTAAGCGGTGTGCGGTGGTGGAGATTTCAAGCACCAGCTGCTATGGTGCTCTATTCACCCGCGAACACTCATTGAGACCTCGAGAAAAATACCAAATCACAATAGACACGGTTGTATCGTACGAAGCTTCCACCTTGACTACTTTGATGATCTCTGTTGACGACATCTATGAAAGGCAAGTTGGGCTGTATGGCCAGAGAACTTTTCTCTAATTGATTAGGGTATGCGACATCAGGTTCGCAAACTTAGCGCTCACATCATGCCAGGGGCTCATTATAGATATTGGGAGTTCGAGTCGGCACTTAGATGCCTTTCACCAAGGTATTTTGACGAAGCTAGAGGATCTAGCACACTATGGTTCCACATAATATGTACAACGTTTATACCGTTTATTTAGAAATGGGAAGAGAACGGCTTGCGACACTGAATGAGATATTGCTCGTTCGCCCATCGTTTTTAAACCTCCGTCTCTTGCAAGAGCATATTTGGAATTCCGTCCGTGATTGGGTAAACGTGACTGCATCCGTTGCAGACCATCCGGCCCGCTTTCAGCTTGGTCTGTTGTTTGACGAGGATCAGCCCTTCCACCACACAACGAAGGAAAAAACGAAACCTCAAGAGCAATCTTGTGAATACGCTGAAGAAATTCGACGTCCACACTTTCGGGTAGTTTCTCGGGCAGTTGCTCAACGCCGAGCTATTGCGTGTTTGCCAATCAGGTTCCCGCTTCAGCCCCGGCCTCTTGAGACCGCAGCAAACTTCAATGCCGAAATCCTCACCGCAAAGGCCGTCTGCACAAAGGCTGGCCAGTCGAGCTTGTTGATGAGTCTCCGACAAAAGTCCTCGCTAAACTCGACCTCGACTTGCTCGAGCTCAGCCTCTTCGATACGCAGCGGAAAGTTGTTTGTTGTGCAGCCCTTCACGTGGCACATGAGCATGTTGTGCGTCAGGAGTCTCATCTTCTAGCGCGGAGAACACAAAGTTGATGGAAAGTTGCCTTGCCAGAGAAAAAAGAAAGGCATGCACCACAAACATCGACGCAACCGCCGAGTGCAAGTGGTCGCATATACCCAGCGTCCCAGAACGGCGAGGGAAAGGCACCCATCATAGCGCATTGAAATATCATGGCATTTAACTCGGACGTTAAAAAAGCGCGCTTGCCCAGCTGCAAGGTGAATATTAAGTACACGTTCAAAGGTCCATATGTGCTTTAATCTCACGGAATTGTAGCAGCGAATCGATTAATAGGAAGGCGTATCATGTCTAAAGTGAGTTTGTTACAGCTTGCTATTTTACCCTTGCGTATTTTGACCAACTCAGGCTAAAATCAAATTGACCACGTTACACCCTGAGTAGGGATGGAGGAAGTTTTGCTCCCAGAGACAGGATGCCAGTGAATGTGGTGACATCAAATCACCATGAAGCTCATTTGAAATCTTTAAAGTGAAAGGTGTTCTTGAAATCATTCCAACAAACTTGTCATGACAATCAACACCGCTTCTTCCGTCCTCAACCTGCGTGCTCCTTGACTCACAAGCGGCCTCACAAAGCAGTCAAACAACTGTGCGCACTCATCCTCTCCTTCAATGAGCCCTTCATCCGCCCCCACACTATACTCGATCCCCTTTGTTCCTCCAAAAACTACCATCAGATGCTTGAAGCCTCAGATGGATTCCATCGTCACAGACTCGCCAATATATGCGCGTGCATGCTCACTGATGCCTATGGTGACATCATATCCCGTCACGCGCACCCCGGCCTTGGCGGCCTTGTCCTTGATCAAGACGGGCACTCCGCCGCGCAACCCACAATCTAACAGCGTACTTCCGTCTTTCCGCTTCGTGGAGTCGAGCGTGACGCCCTCGCGGAAGGG
>MU614701.1:7339-48696 GCA_025201725.1 Chytriomyces sp. MP71
ACACACTTGATGAAGCGTATCCAGCGTGGACCCGTCCGTGGTATCTCTTTCAAGCTCCAAGAGGAGGAACGTGAGCGCAAGGACCAGTACGTCCCTGAGGTCTCTGCTCTCGCCGTCGATTCCATCGAAATTGACCAGGACACCAACGCCCTGCTCAAGTCCCTTAACTTCGAGAGCATTCCCAACGTTGTAGTCGTTAGCCAGAAGGCTGCCGCTGTGGAGCGCGTCCCTGGATTCAACCGTGGTCCCCGCCCCCAGCGCAAAGAGTAACTTGTTACTCCTTGTTGGTGAAACACGGGATGGAGGAGTTTGGCGATGAGTTGTGAAGTTAAATCTTCAATACATTGAGAATGATATTATTCTTGTTGGATTTGAATGAATCACGGTTTTAGTTGAGAACATTGACTAACCAAGCATACTAGCAATACTTCCAAGGGGCTTGTGTCGTGGTATTGACTGCGAGATAGTACCGTCCACTGCGAGTTGGCACTCGTACCAGAAACCTTTCTGACAGAACTGATGTGTTGCACAGCTGGTGTGCATGAAGATCCAGGAGGTAGGTTTGTTATGGCAATGTGGTAAGCCAATACTCCCATTGATGAAGGTAGATAACTGGCTTCATTTGACTTGGAAGAGAAATCGCTGGTGATAAATTGCATTTGAGCAGTAAGGTAGAGCATGGTACTAGTGATGCGTGCGAAGGGGGTGGGGATAGGAAAAGGGTATGATAATGTCTCCACAGACGGAGACCGTCAATTTCACCCAGAAAAAGTTCTGCATTCAAGAATTCAAACCAACGCAACTGCCGCCAGAATGTTTGGACAAAGTTCAAAGGCCCTTACCGCGAGAATACTTATAACCATGGTTAAACAACTATCATGGACCAGATCAAAATCTTTTCCAAGAAACCTGGTCGCAAAAGCAAGCCTGTATGAGAAGACATTGTTCAACTGAGAGCCAAGAATGCTAGTTTTCTTGTTGATCCTGCTGCATCCTGAATCATCACCACTGGCACGTTCAAAGACCGATCGTTGCAAAAATGGTGTTAGCTGAATCTCTAACTGCAAGTTGCATCCCAGACTATAAAGACACCTTTCCACACTGTTCACCCAAACTCTTAACCTCAAGCCAAGACTTTCCCTCAAATCATCGTCTCACTTTACTCTTGCCTCAATGTCAGATAAAGGAGACTGCAACTAATTTATGGAATCTGCAGTTCAACAAGAAATGCGTGACAGATTCGTGGGAGACATTGTATGAAAATGTGCTTAAGAGCCAAGCTTATGTCCAATCTTGGTGTGATTACTAAAAGTTGAGGGAAGAGCGACCTGTTCGGGCAGCAGCCTACAATCAAAGATGTGAGTTCAAGGATATTCTAATCTCCCAATGTAGCAGCAACATGCACCATGACTGTCCATTTTGATCCTGTTGGTTGTTATTCTTCCAGCCTCAATTGCGTCAATATTACGTATAGCAGAGACGTGGATATAAGGATCAAGCAAAGGTACTATGAAGTAGTGGTGATAGGCAACAAAGTGGCTGACTTTGAGGTGGTTATTGAATGAAGCGATAGCATGAAAATCGAAATCCGCCAAAACGACGCTCTGAAGCTGACCCTCTTGCTCACTGATACATCAACTAAAAAAACAAAACTGAACGATCTGTATGGAGTCCGAAGGGGTCCGGCACAAGGCCGAGCATACGCGTCTTCAAATCTCGACATGAAACCTTGTCATACAGTTTTATGGATCGATGATCTGGAGGCATTCACTTCCAGGCCAAGGAGAGATTCAATCTTGTGTGACGATTCCTCGTCGCTCAGTATTTAGTTCTCTGAATCCATAATTGAGGGCGTCCTACGACATTCAATGAAATTGGGCAAAAGTTCAGAACTACTCTCACATTTACACTTTTGTATTGAAATCTGGTAACTCCTTCGCCACAACCCTTGTCCACTTTACCTCTGACAGAGTCTGAAAGAAAAACCCAAGGTTGTGTTTTGGCTCAGAACGCGTCTGTCTTGAGGAAACCAAACACATCCGTTCCAGCCGACAATTTGACGCCTTCACACATGGCGAAAGGTGTCCCGACCGGCGTGGCGCCCGCACTCCCCACGGGACCAAACAGAAACTCAAAATCCTCCTCGGTCGCAATCTCCACAGGAGCTGCGTCTCCCATCCTCGTCACCTTAAAAGGCCGAAACACTTTGAACATCCATCCGGCATCGTCACACTTCTGCGTGTCTCGCATCCAGGAAGCGTCCATGGCTTTGACCGCATCAGCGGGCAGGAACGCGCTCGGTACGTTGATGTTGAGTCTCTGCGCATCACGCGCGCTGTCCGGTAGAGGTAGGAGGAGCTGTTGGACTGCATCGTGGATGAGGTGGGACAGGGTCGTGGCGAGCTCTGCCGGGTTCTGCGCCACGACTTCCTGGACATGCCCGGTTGCACTATCGAGACGCGAGACTTTGCCAGCAAAGATCTCTTTGATTTGAATGTTGATTGCCTCGGCTTGGACGGGGGCCGAGGGAGGAGTCGGGGTGAACGTTTTGGAAGCGCGCGTGATGGAAGCAACAGCATTGTTGATATCAAAGTAGAGCACCTCGCAGATGGCGTATCCCACGCACGTACCAAGGGTGATGGTGTCGGTGGAGCTGTACAAGAGGCGTACCACGTTGCGGCGCGAATCATGCGACGTAGCTACGTAATTAAGCCAGTAGAAGTCGTCAGTGCGCGCAAAGGAACCCAAGATGGATGCAGCAGTGAGAGAAAAAAGCGCTTTGATGAGAGCGAGATCAGGGTGCGAAGTTTCAAAGACAATATCGCGGACGGATCCCGTCGTGGCAGCCGTAGCTTCTTGTATTGTTTCCAAGTCGGTGCGAATGGTGAGACTTTTCATGTTGACTTCGCGCCAGCCAATGGACGCATAAATAGGGGCTGCAAGTGGAGCTGCATGCAGGATTCCAAAGTCGTACTTGCTGGAGATGTATTCGTCGGACAATTTCATCAAGCGCTCTATCAATAGATTGATTCTTTTAGCTGAAAGTATTTTTTGGGAGAGCGAGAGTTTGATGAAGAACGTACTGGCGAGACTTTTACCGCGGTGAGCAATATTGGTCGCAACGTCCCCAATGCCTCCGGTGCCATGCGCAGCACCCAGTCCCAAGTGAATGTGCCTGTTGTAAACGCGGACTGAAGAGACGATCTGTTACGCGTGCACGGGGTGGGGGATATGTGAGATGGTGATTTAGGGTTGTGTGGCGCTTGTTTCGAATTACGGGGACGATAATAACACGCGCAGGCGTGGGAACGCACCTTCTTGTCCTCTCCGCACGTGGCCACGAAGCATCCCTTGTAGTCGCGCGCGGGGTCCAGTTCCCAGTGGTCGAGAAAGAGCGCGCGTGACGCCCCAAAGGACCCGTTGGGCTTCGGCACGTGGAAGACAGTGTCCAGATGGTCCAGGAACCCAGGAATCTGGTCCTCGCCTTCCAGACAAGCAACCACATATTCGGTGCTTGCCTTTGTCTTGCCCTCTGTGGCAGGGACGGCAAGTGCCTGGTGGGACAGGTTCGGGGACACCGACGGACTGGGTTCAGGTGTTGTTGCTCTGGAGAGCGGAAGCATGAGATTCAGGAAGGGCGAGAGGGTGTTGAGCATCTTGGTCATTTTGGACTTGGTTCTGGAGATGGTGGGTGAAGTTGTGGACGTATTGTCGTTTGAATCCGCTGGGGTCCACGCGGGCGCAAGCCAGGTTGACGATTTCCGCAACATGAAAGGCAATTTACAGACAGCGCTCCCTTGTTCCCTTCTTCTTCTCTTTTTTAAATAGGATCGTTGCACGAAAAACCAAGTAATGTTCTTCTGCGTTCTCGCGTGACAGGAGCCTTGGTAGGTCCCGCCAAGAAGGAAGGTTCCTCCCACCGGCGCCGTTTCCGTTGGACGTGTGTGCCGTCCCTCTCTTCCCCGTCGCGTTAACTTTGGAGGGTAATTATTCTTTTCTGGCATCACACCGTGTTTTTCCTTTTGACAATGTTCGCTGGACAAAAGGAAAGGAGGAAACGATGGCGCCCCAACCACCACCGCAACAATACGAAAACGAGCTTGACGATCCCATATACGCGCGGCGTGAGACCTTCAAGGAGAAGGTAAGCAGCCTGAATGCAGTGCACGAATGCATGCGTACACGAGTGACAATCTAAAACGGTGCTGTTTTGGGGCTCCCTCTGTCCGCAGTTCTACCGCCGCAACATGGAGAACCCGCTCGTGATCCCGACCGTGGGCGTATGTCTCTTCTCGCTCTATCTCATGATGCGTGCGAGCTTCCGCGGTGACGCGCGCACCTTCCAGAACGCTCAGCGGCTGCGTGTCGGAGCTCAGGGCGTTGCAATCGTCATGGCAAGTGCAACTGTCGTGCTCGAGCAGACGAAGAAGCAGCGGAGGTTGGAGGAGTTGCAGGCAGCTGCGACAAATGCGCCTTCGCAACCTGAAAGCACCAAGCAATAAAATCACATAAATTCATTGTTGTAGAGGCGAAGAGACAAAAAAGGGAGGGGGCGCTGCCTAGTTCTAAACAACCCCCAGATTTTTGAGTGCAACGTGACTCTCGGCAGTCTGCGTTGCAATTTGTGAAGAACAATCAGTGCACAGCCCAAAATGCAAAGCCATACAGAGAAAAGGAAACCTCACCTCCAACGCTTGCTTCACCTCCAAGTGCGTTCTGGCATCCCGCAGCCAGTCCCCGGCAAGAACCTTGCTCCATCCCTTGAGCTGGTTGATCTCTCTGGCAGCGCCCTCAAGGTCGCCGTGGGCAAGGTAGTATTTGCTACGGGCGAGAACAGCCTCAGTGTCGTTGCCAGCCACAAGGCCGTGTTTTTGCAGCATCAGGTAGGAGAGAATGTGAGAGACACCGTACGAGACGGGTCCGCCGTTTTCGGGCATGAGCTGAACGCGACGAATCTTTTGAGAGACATTGTAGAAGTCCTCCCTCTGTTGTTGGTTAAAAGAAATTGTTATGATATGAGTACGAAGAAATTATGAGAAAGAAAACGACAGCAAGGACCCACCAACTCGTCAATGGAGAGAACTCCATCCTTCTGCGCCCTCTCGTCAATGGCAGCCAATACGGTCGTCAAGACTTCATCACCCTCAGCAAAGTCCTTCAAGACGGTAAACTCCTTCTTGAAAGGCCCACCGTCGTGCACCTTCCCACTAACCACCTGCAAGGCCGCAATCACATTCTGCACGCCTTGCATTTTCTCCACAAACTCCCCACTCTGTACCGCAACTTGCTCCAAATGCTTTAACTTGACCGCCAAATGATCCAAGCGCGCCAAACGCCCATCCCGTTCCGTATCCACAAGCTCCTTCACCTTTCGCTCCCAGGCCGCCTCAATCTTGGCCGTTTCGCTCTGCACAGCCTCACGCACGCGACCGTCGAAGAGATTCTCGTGCTCCGCGCGTAGGGCCGCGAGCGCGGCTTCGTGTGCGCGCGCACGCTCAGCAAGCGCAAGGTCAAAGACTTGCGCGAGCTCGTGCTCCTGCTCGCTGAGAGCCGCGAGAGCGGCTTCGTTCTGTCGCCCGAGCGTCTCGAGGAAGCGCTCCGCTTGCTGCTCCAGCGCGCGTTGGGCCTCCTCCTGTGAGAGCGACGTGGCCGCGGCAGCGGGTGAGGCGAGGGTGGGGAGGGCGCGCGCAAGGTCGAGGAGGACGCCCCGGGCGGCGTCGAGGGAGGCGGCGGTTTTGCTGCTGGGTTTGATGGAGTCGAGGTTTTGGGCAAGGAGGGAAAGCTGTTCCGCGAGGGCTGGGTTGGTTTCGCTGGAGGAGTGGGAGTCAAGGATTTTGGCAATCTCCGGGGCCAGTGCGGGGAGGGCGGCGTCCTTGTCCTTTTTAGACTCCTTTTTAGATTTTGATTCTTTCTTGGTCGTCTCCTTTTCCTTTTCCGCCTTCTTTTCGGCCACTACGACAGTTGCGGCTTCAGCGGCAGCAATTTCGGCGAGAGCGGCGGCATCAGAGTCTTCTTCTTTTGAGGGCGGAGGCGGGGTGCTTTTCTTGACAGGCTCGACTTTCTTGACAACAGCTGATTCGGGAGCCTTGGTGGGGGGCAATGAAGGAGGAGGGGTTGAAGAGGGGCCAAAGATGGATGCGCGAATGCCCTCGATGGTCTCGAAGGCGGAGTTGGCGGTATCAGCGACGGTCTTGTACCCATCCGAGACAGTCTTTGCGGTAGTTTCGTAGGTGGAGGTAACAGTGTTGGTAGCATTCTAAGAGGGAAGGAAGACTGCGGTTAGCAATGGGTGACGGGTCTGGTGAAAGCAAAATGGGAGACACGTGGGCAAAGAATGACGCATGGTTGCCATCAACAAAACAACGGTAGTTTGCACTCATTGGCGCGCATGCGAAGCGGAGTGAGTTCAGGACACACATGCATGTATACGGTATTGCAGGACGAGAAAATGAAGACGATCGGTGGCAGGGGACGAGGGAAGCATACCTCCACAAACTTCGCGGCGTCGGAGGCTGTGGCCCGAACGGATGCGGATGTAGAAGAAGCGACGCGGGCAGCCTCGGCGGCTGCGGCCTCGGCCTGTCTGCGCAGAGCCTCGGCCTGCTCAACGGCCTTGCGTTGCGCGTCGAGAACCTGCGCCTGCACCTGCGCCGGATCGATGCTCAGAACCCACTTCTTGGCTGCCACAACCGCGTCGATTCCAGCCTGGCCCCCAGTGTACTGTCCGTTCTCTACCCACGTCTTCTTGAACGAGGCGTTGCTCTCTGCGTACAGCGCCGCCCCACTGTACGCTCCACCCCCGACAACAGCCACTCCCAGCAACGGAACAACGACTCCCCGCTTCTTGCCGGGTCCGCTCGCTCCAGTCGACAGCAGTCGGCGCGATCCCTGAAGACGGTGCATTTTTCCTTCTTGCTCTTTGCAATCCACGCTTTCTCACTTTTTCCCTTTCAAGATTTCCTCCGTCTATTCTTTATACTACTCGCTACCACTAGCCATTACCACCCACCTTCAATCCACGCGTGGCTTCCCCACCCATTCTTCTTCATTTACTTATTGGAGAACGACAACACATGCCTTGTCAACTCTGCCGAGTGACCGTAAGTGATCTTACTGACTATTTTGTATAGCTCCTGTCGAATAGAAAGTTATTTGTTGAGGCGGCTCAAATGTCGCAAGGTCACGCCAATTGCCGGATATCCCGATCCATGTGTACAGATTCAAAGGACATGTTTTTTGAGTGGAATCATGAGTCCGATATCTTTTAAAAACACTTGTTAGTATGTTTCAGGTAATTTGCTGGAAATTCCTTGGACGCGTTAAGCTGCAAAATGCGAATGAAGCTGCCCTTTCGCATCTGTTCTTTAATAACAAGGCCCAGGGAGTAAAAAGGGTTTTACAGAAGGTAAAGATGCTCGGATTCTGTATATGCTGACCTTTTGCTGCCAAACCAATAAATTTTGTCCTCGAGAGGTCTCGTTGAAAATCTCGAAGGAACACTCCCCAGTGGAAATAGAGGCAGTCGGCAACAGGGCCAATTCTTGCAATCGACATTACGATTTTTCCCCACCAAAGCAAAAACCATGCAATATACTTTACTTTTTTCGGAACATACCAAACCCACCGACACCTTTCAACTTGGACCAACTGCTTGGCGAGTCCCCAGATCCCCCTTTCAGTCCCAACCCGACCACTCCTGTCCCTTTTGGAACCCCCGAAGCAGCAGGCACATTCCCTTCACTCAAAATTGGCATAAAGTTCACCCTGCTCCCCTGCCCAGTCATCCCCACAGTTGCCACGAAAATCCCCTCTTCCGCTGTGCTCGGCCGCGTGGCATTCAGGACACCAAACCCGGACGGCATGGCCACAGCGCCTTCACCGCCTTTTACTGCGAGCTTAGGCATGAGGTTGGGCATAGAAGCCGACGCGAAGACACCGCGCAGGCTCTCGATGCTCTCGCGCCGCTTGCGTTCCGCAAGTTTACGCCCACAGTAACCCTCGGGAAGTATTTTCAGGATATCCGGGGAGAGGAGGCGCTCGTTGGACAAAAGGAGGTCAAGGTCGCGTCGGCTGAAGGCGGCAATGCGGAAATTGATTTCAGCTGTGCAGGTGGATGGAAGGGCGCTAAAGGCAAGGTTGATGTAGGAGAAGCGAATGAGAAGTTTGTGCGAGGTTTGGATGTTGGTGGCTTTCACTGTGGGTAGTATGCCCTCAGGAAGAGTGACTTCGAACTGTAAGAATAGCAGCATGAGGATGTTTTGTCAACACAAATGAAAAAAGGAAGGCCGTCTCACCCTCTCACCCCTTGAAAACGTGATTGTTTCAGACTCTTTCAGATCCAGCAGCAAGATTTCCCGTTCGCCCCCTTTCTGAATGTCGCCCCAAAACCAAGATTCTACCAGGAAAACAGAAATGGACGCATATCCAGTCCCACCAAATGGTCCACTTTTCACGAGTCTAGGACTATTCCGTGCCGACTCGCTAATTTTTTCCACCAGTGAGGCCGACTTGAAGTCAGCAACCATTTTGGTCACAGCAGCCGAGGAGTTTTCATGACTGATGCCCGACAGAACATCATCCAGCCTTTCACTGTCACCGCGCTTCTGTTTGGGTGTGGTGACTACTGCTGAGGTTGATTGTACAGGTGTTGACCTCTGGCTTGTGACGCTACTGGGCCTTAAGGTCCCGGGTGGAAGATCTGATACTTTGGAGAATGAGCCGACGCGCTTCCCTTGTTGATCAAGGTGTCGGTTGCAAGGATGCTGGTTGCCACCAAGTGATTCGTATTCATCAGGTTCAGCAACTACAGCGCCCGCTCCTAACGTCGTCATGTAAGCGCTTCCGCCAACTCCGACAGGACTGACGAGGGAATCATTGCCTGATCCGACGGGCAAGTCCGCATTAGGCGATGTTGGTATCCCACCTGGCTGCTGCGACAGGTCGCGACCCACCTTGAACCGGAGGTACTTGCGGTCCCCAAAGCAAGCCACTGCAAGATTTTCGTCGTGGCTGTCGAGCTCGAAGGACCAGCCCACTATTTCCGGAGGCGCGTCTGCCCACCGACCCGACCTCTTTATCACTTTCAAATACTTTTCAGTTGCAGTTGCCACCTTTTCAACGGCGGGAAGAGCAGGAACGCTACTTGCCGGGCCAAGCAGCATGGCACCGTCGACACCGTTGCTTGGTGCCGACACTGTGCTGAAACTTGGCATGGAATATGCAGATCCCAACTCAGATTTGATAACAGAAAGGATATTGGATTCCTTGAAGCTCGGGAACGGAACAAGAACTTGATCCGAGAGTTCTGTGTTTTCCAAGAACCCTTGAAATCTTGCCTCGCATTTCAGGATATAGAAAATGCCAGTTTCGAATAGTTTCGGGTTTGAAGCTGGAGTGGGAGGATGGCCAGAATTGAGGATTGAGTGCAGGGGCCCTTCTGACGTCAGAGCAAGTGCCGGTGGAAGGCTCTTCACTTCGACATCCGAGAGGGGAATAGTGAACGGGAATGGGATACATCGCAGTCCGGTGTCGTGGTGGTGGTGTTCAAGCGAGCTGTTCTGTCGGAGTTGGTTTCTGCCGTCAGCCTCGACTCATTGCAAGCGCACGATCACACATTGTCTCGGTGTGCTCGAGAGGATGGGCCACGTAAGGCAATTACCTGCGGGCGTGCGTTTGACGAGGCTGGCTGATACGGGCTCGAGTTGGAGTCGGTGAGAACTGCCGCCGCGACTTTTGCATTGATGAGCACGAGTTCCTTCGCCACAAGAATGGGCTTAGGCTCGTCGTCGGAGGGGTATCCAATGAAGGCCTGTTCGCCAACGAGACTCAGACCACTGTGACCGGTGCCGGCAAGCCAACTTGCCTCGAACGAGACCACCAAATGCTCGAGCCGCGGTTGCTGCAGTTTCAGTTTCCTGGCAGCAGGAAACACCACGTTCACGGTGCCCACAACCGTCACCAAGTTTCGCGAAGCTGCGATCGCCGCGGCTGTCGATCCGTTCATCGGCGCCTCGACTGCCCCACTGCGTTCCCTGCCCTTAAGTCCAGGGTATCCATGAATGTACCCGCCTCCGCTTGTGGCAGATCGACTCGGCTGGAGTGAAAGAAACACCGACATTCGCGAGCGTCCTCTTTTTGCAATCGCTCGTGGCGAAGGGGTTTATCATGCGCTCCTTTGCACTGAATTTGGAAAAAAGCATTAGAACCAAGGCCGACAGGAAACGGGAAGGCAATATTCTGTGCCGTTTGGTTAACGCAAGCTTGGTACCAAGCGAGACCTCCCACGCCTGTCCATTATCTGGAGCGTGCTTGAAGGAAATGCAATCAGGCTGCCCTTCTACTCCTACAACCCAGCACGACAACAATAACCTCATTTCAAAAGAATGCGTGTCAGTATGCAGATCAGATCTCCACGTGAAGCTTACACTATGGAAAAACCCAACTCTGCAACTACAAATCGGGACCTCTTCAAAGGGCGTTCAGTGCGCATAGGGAATACATATGTTCACACGTGGCCCACGGAAAGTGGAAGCAAGCCTGCCGGTGCAACGCAGATCGCTGGAAAACGGGCGTTTGGCTTGCCCATGTCTAAAAGAGGGGCGCTTTTTGAAATGTGCTGCTCTCACTTGCGATGGTACAAGGCCTCTTAAGGTAGCCACCCCTCCCCCCCTTCCCCAGCATCAAGTGAGAGACTCGTTACTTACGGCGTAGCTTTGAGTATTTGGCACACCTTCAAGGATGGCGAAAAGGAAAGAATAGACATTCTTTCGTTGTTTCTTTCAATCCTTCTGATGTATTTCAGCGTTGAATATTTTTATTAGGGGCCAGCCGGCCACAATGGAAAAACAATGGTGAGCATTTCTGTGAGGGAAGAGTGGGGCACCACGTTGGGAGGGAATCGAAAATATATAAAACCCAGGGCTGAAACTTCAGTCATCCCCCTCCCCGCCTTCATCCGATTCCCTAGCCGCCGCCTCGGCAGCATCTTCGGCATCCTTGGCCTTCTTCTCCTTTTCAGTCTTCATGAATTCAATCTGCTCCACAATCATCTGATGTACGTATGTGCCCATCTGCCACAAGAACCAACAGTTTTAGAAGAAATTTCATCACAGTCCAAAACACTCACATGTGCCACATCAGCGATCTTAAAGATCGAATCCTCTTCGCCCGCAACACTCCATTCACCGCCCTCGTGAACCACACCAGTGTCCTCCACAAGGCGAGAAAAGTCGTCAGACACGTAGAGTTCCCCGCCGCGCAGCCATAACTCCTGTGTCGGCCTATCTTTGAACAGACGGTTCCCAAAGGCTTCTTGTAGCTCCAAGCAGTTCTGGAATAGTTTCTGGCGTCCAAAGATGTACAGACCCAGCCTGGCACGTGAGAGCGCGACAATAAGACGACGGACATCCCGCAAGTGACCCACGGTCTTGGTGCGAACGAGAGAGAGGAGGATGTAGTCGTTTTGCTGACCTTGGAAACGGTCCACGGTCGCCACGTCGGCCGGAAGGCCGAAGAGGGGATTCCATCTGCATCGCTTCTCCAAAACGTCTTCAATCAGTGCTTTTTGACCATTATAAGATGTCAAAATGCTGATTTTGCTAGCCGGGTATCTTTGCAAATCAAGCCTGTCAACACCTACGAAGCGTCACTTGAAGCAGATCAAGAAACTCACCCCAGAAGTCGCATGTACTGATACGTGGCAACCACGTACTCCGCCTCTCCTAAATTCTGCAAAAAATGAGCCATCGGTTCCGTCTCCCCCTGTCCATTGTAGTCTTCCACGTTGACAAACTGCGCGTCAAACGCAAATCCGGGGTTCGCCAGACTAAACTCGGAACGCGCCGCTTTCTTGATCAAACCCAAATCATCCAAGGCAGTGTAGTTCCAACGGAACAAATCAGCGAGACTAGATCTACAACGCCCTTGCTGGTCTAGCTCGACCGCAGGAACTCCCAGCCGAACCAAGCGCGCAAAGAGCGACTGCTCCATGTTGCCGTATTTTTGGAATGCACTGTTTTGCACCACTGGTGGAAGCTGATGGTGATCCCCAACCATTACAACCCGCTTCAGCCGAGACAACCCAGTGTCTTGATCAACGGACTGTAGCAAAAGTGGGATGAACGCTTCCACTTCCAAAATTTGAGCAGCTTCCTCCATAATCACATTGTGGTATTTGAAACCAATCGCAACCAGTTCCCTGCGCTTCAGAGCGGCATGCGTGCAAGTGAGAGCCACAATCTTGGCCTCTTTGATCAACAAGTAATTACTGCGGTCGTGGTTGTTGCGGAGGAGCTCAAACGCGCGCACTTCCTCGAGCTCGGTGAAGATTTTGGAAATGTGACGGTAGCAGCCCTCCACCGTTTCCACAGCTTCTTCCAAGGTCTGACCTTTGTAAAACAAGGGCGATGGTGCTGTTGAGAAGTAGTAGTGAAAGGGAAACGAGTCATTCAGCTTTTGAACAGTCACGTCAGGAGACTTCAGCACAATGTGAAAGCGATCCCAGTACCGTGAAATGTACTGATTGAAAAAGTTTTGCGCAGTCTCGCAAGTGTATCCGTGTGCACCGGGGATTGACAAGCTCGCAGCAAGGGTGTCCACTTGGGCCAAAAGCTGGATTCGCTTTTCCAAAAAGGAGTTGACGCGACCGTACTTGCCCCAGCTCTCCTCAGATTTGAGCTCTTCCATTCCGTGACCAAGACGAAGCACATGTCGCGGGTCGATGTCAAGATCCACAATTTTTTCGAACAGTTGGTTCAGGGCTTGGTTCGAGTGCGTGATCAAGAGAGTCTTTTCGTTGGGAAAGTTGTGATAGATATTCGCAATGATTTGAACAGTCGTGTCAGTCTTTCCCGTTCCTAATGGTCAGCAAGAAACGGTTCAGCTTTCATTTTGCTTGACACAACAAAACACAAACCAGGAGGCCCTACTACCAAAGTAAGCCCATTCGAAGTTCCAGCCTGAATAGCTTCAACTAAAGGCAAAAGTACATAAGTTTCAATTATAAGCAATGACTTCCAACATACCTTGTTTTGGTGTGAAACGAATCTGGTTCAGACGCGGGGCGTCTGCAGGGAAAGGACCCATGTTCAACGGCTTGTAAGTTTCTACTTTGACGACAACCGAGTCGTCCACCTTCTCTGCCACATCCTTTTGTTTCCGCTTCCCATGTTTGACACGGGCAGCCGGCTCTTCTGCCGGTTTCCCGGCCAAAGCCTCGTACATTCTGTCAGGAAATGTGAGAACAAATGGAGGCTGCATCTTAGTTTTGACTTCGACAGGTGCCAATGTCTGTCCGGCAAGAGCAAAATGGTCAGCCAATCTCACACAAGCGTTGTTCAAGTTCCTTTACCTTCCCCGGAAAACTTTCCACGGCATGCTCAAAGTCCAAGAACGTGTCGCGGAAGTCAATCCGCGTAACAGGCTCCTTCATTTTGTCAAACCGAGCCCCAGCCGGGTCCCCATATCCCAAGATGACGTCATGCAGCCAATCGGGTACCACAATTTCACTGCACTGCATCAAATCCCGAATGCTCTCTAAAACGCTCTTGAAATTGTTTTCGGCCCCTTTTCGCCGCAAGACAATGTTAAAAGTCCCGTGCACATCCGGCCCCTCCTTGCGCGTAACCCGCGCCATATCCCGCTCATACTGATTCGGGTCCAAAGAAACCCGCAGCGTGCGGTTATACATTCGGCGGTGCCCACGCGGCGGCTGCTTCTCAGCCTCGTCCCCGTCCCCGGTCTCTTGGGCGCCAATCTTGTCACCCGCGTCAAGCTCGTCCACAACTACACACCCGCGCACGTTCTTGATACCAAATTGCCTGCGGAAGGGCAGGGCAGATTTCGCGGCGGACTCTGCGCCCGCCTTCGTGTTCCACGCAGGCAAATCGGGGTCCACAGAGATGGAAATCAGAAAAAGCACATCGTGCTTCTTGATGGACTCCCACTCGCGACGGATGGCGTCGCTGTAACGGCCAATCACAAAAGACAGTTCACCAAGGACGAAGCTTGGTTTCGTGTCGCCCAAGGCCGAAGGACCCACTTCCGTCACCTCAAACTAACAAGTTCGGATACGAAGCGGTTAGAGATAACTTACAGGAAAGGAATAACGAATCCCCTCACCCGCTCAATCTGACACGCCATACGAGCCCATCCCGTAAATATGGTGCTACCCGTTAGTGAGTCCACATCCGGGGCATACTTGGGCGCAAGGCGCTTCACAGCGTCCTCCACATCCTGTCGAATCTCGTACGCAGTTTCAAGGCGATACAGGTTGAAGTTCCGAAGCAGGTAATCATGCATTGTCAAAAACTGCAAGTTCAATTTTGGGATGGGCAAACAGTGATTGTTGAGGAAGCCGTACGAGTCGGGAGCGTGTAGGTCGTCAAACAGGTCCGTCTGTGCAAGAAACACCGTGTCACCGCAGATGCCGACTCAAAAGAAAGAGAAGATAGGCGTCATACACACCTCATTGGGATAAACACTGAGCGAGTTAACTAAATCAAGCTGTCGCTCCCGTTGACAATAGGTCCGCGCCAACGCCTCCACCAAAAACCCAACTTCATACTTCTCCGAGTCCTCCTCATCCTCCTCGCCCACTTTCACAATGCGAAACCCAAGCTCAAATGCGAGCCCCCTTACAGCCTCCTCCCCTTCCTCCCCCTTCTCCCTGCACACCTTCTCCAGGTGCGCCTCGAACACATCCGCGCGGGACAAGACTCCGCCACTTGTCAACGCAAATTCCTCCAACACGGTGCGAAACTTGACAAAGCACACCTTCTGCATCGCCTGCAGCGCCATCGCCTGCGCAAGTACAGCCTCGTCGCGCGAGACTGCAAGCCCACTCACAGCATCCACTTCGAACGCCTCGTAGGCCTCATACATCTCCAGCAGCTGCGCAAAGGCGCTGCCGCTCAGCACGCCCGCGGCACTTCCGGTGCGCACGCTCTCGCGGCCGCGCGCCGCGAGCGCGCTGTGTACACTGGTTTGCGCAATGTAGTGGTCTGCAAAGAGGACGGCGAGGAAGCGGCGCGTGGTAAGTTGCGCTAGGAGGTCCGTAAAGAGCTCAAGGCTGCGCTCGCAAAAGAGGATGGCGGAAGCGTGGTGGGCAGCGGAGGGTTTGGAGGGGATGGTAGCGAGGGTCTTGAAGTAGAGCTTGATGAGAGCGCTGATAAAGAACTGTTCGTTGAAAATGTCTTCTTCCGTGGCTACGAAATGAGAGAAAGTCAGGTCCTTTTCGACGTTTTGCGAGCTTGATCTTACCACCCGATGATGCCCGCTTCTTTTCAGCTTTGTTCCAAGCTTTGCGCAAGCCCACATTCTTGCCAAACTCCGCTTCAAGTTTTTCTCCGTCCCTCAGTGAATGCCAAGTGCTCACGCCAACAATCTTGGCACATTCGAGACGCACCACATCGTTCTCGAAACTTTGGAACGCGTTGATAAGAGTCACAAGCAGAGTCCTGCGCGCGTCCAGCTCTGTGTCGTCCGCAAGAAGATTTTTGAGTAAAGCCTTAAAGAAAATGGCGAATTTGATGGGATCCGACGTGAGCACAGTGAAGGGGGAATGGGAGACTTTAGCTCTGCACTTTTCATTGATCATGGCGGCAATAGAAAGGACATGGAGGGGAGAAGGGTCCTTGGAGATGAAGACAGGCCAGAGATACTATATGGCAGTAGTTAGATGTACGGAGTACTGGCTGCGAGGGTGTAGGGGTGGTTGTCGTACCATCTCGAGGTATTGGTTGAGGTCAAGTAGGACAGCGCCACGAGGTCCTGCGGCCACCTCAGCCCACATTTCCTTGAGCAATTCCGAGGAAAGCTGGGGAACCTTTTGCTTCTTTTGCTTTTGCGGTTTCTGCTTCCCTTTTGCCGATGTTGGGGTAGTTGATGTGGACGCATCCGAAGCGGCAGTGAACAGCCAGTGCGCGTGCGCGGCGCGGGTCACTGCGTTGCTCTCAATCTCTGACACAGTGACGGTCACGCTCGCCTTCTTTGCGCCACTGAGACCGTCAACTGAGCCGGGGCCGAGTGCGTAGTCGTTGTCTGCGTCCGCGCCGGCATCCACGTCCATCGCATCGCCGCCGTCACCGCCACCGCTCCCGTTCCCGTCCAACGCATGCTCGTCATCGTCCTCCTCTTCGTCCACCGCGGCCGCCGCAAAGAAGCCAAGGTCCAACGTTGCTTTCGACATGCTTTTTTTTCCAGCTTGGCCCGGTCCCTTCTCTCCGCGCTTTTCTCACTTTTCCTCCTCCAAACAGTCAACAGCAATGAATGCCTGTGGAGTTGTCCGATAAGCGTGGGACGATACGATGACTCTTCGTGACACTGGAGCAAATCTGTGTCCCTCTAAGATTATTAGTAAACAGCTCCAAAGAAAAAAAAGGCTCACTACTGTCAGGTGAGGGGAGGATGTATTTGAATCTCACGACCGTCGAATATTTAATTTCTTTAGGAGTAAACGTCAATTCCTAGTGGATGAGCGCATGACCAGCATGCAAAAAGGATTTCTTGAGAGCCGTCCACCACATAGTGCGACCGCGTGAAGGCAGGTGGATGAGATTGCCCGTTCCTGTGGCCCGCTGCTTACGGCTGTCGGCACGTCACACGCTGTGGCTAGTGAGAATGAAATATTGATGTGCCCGTGATGGATATTGGTCGTAAAATGATAACGGCTGCTGGTCTGATAGCCTGCAAAAGGACGAAGGAAAAAATCCAAAGTGATGATGCGTGCAGCCCTCTTCCGTACAACCGGTGCATCCTCCGTCCTCGAAGTCGCCGCAAACAATGCCCCAAAGCCTATTCCTGGCAAAGGTAGGTGCTTGCCCATTCGGGCCCGTGTCCCCCAACGACCGATCACAAGTCTGACTGATTACAGGCCAGCTGCTCGTAAAGAACCAGTTCGTGGGCATCAACTTCATCGACACTTACCACCGCACGGGTCTCTACAAGGTGCCCCTGCCTTACATCCCCGGCCGGTGAGCTCCTCTCCGTCACGCGCCTGGACACAGAACTCACCTCATGGTTCAACTGTAGCGAAGCGAGCGGGATCGTGGAGGCTGTCGGAGACGGAGTGAGTATTCAAGTCGCTTAAGTGCATTTAGGGTCTGACAGTAATTGCAGGTGAAGGCTTTCCGCGTCGGAGACCGCGTCGCCTACATGGGCCCCAACTGCTGCGCCGAGTACGCGCTCGCCCCGGAAGGTTTGCATCCTCTTGCTTCGCTGCTCGGTGAATGAGATCTAAAGCCGCGCGTTTTTCCTTGGCAGAGCAAACGATTGCGGTGCCGAGCGGGTTGGGGATGGATGTTGCGGCCGCGCTGCTCTTGCAGGGCGCGACAGCCATGAGTCTGGCGCGGCTTGTATACGAGGTTAAGAAGGGAGACCATGTTCTTGTGCATGTGCGTGTCTTCATTGATGATTTTGCTACTGTCGGGCTGACCAGGCCTTGGCATGTTTGGTTTTAGGCGGCGGCGGGCGGAACGGGCCAGCTGCTTGTGCAGGTATGCAAGGCATATGGAGCTGTCGTGATTGGAACGACGAGTAGCGAGGAGAAGGCGGCTACTGCGCGGGAGGCAGGTGGGCTTGTTTGATTGGATATATCATCACTTCCTGAGCGTTGACATAACGAGTCGGACAGGCGCGGATCACGTTATTCTGTATACCAAGCAGAATGTGAAGGATGAGGTGATGAAGATTACGGGTGGGAAGGGTATGTTGGTTTCTTTCCGGAGCAGGTCACAAAGTATTTCTTTTGACCAATGCTCCCGTTGGTTCATACGCAGGCGTTCAAGTTGTGTATGATGGAATCGGAAAGAGTACCTTCGACATTTCGCTCGCGTGTAAGTGCAATGTTTGTCGTTCAAAAGTTTCATGAAAGTCCGAATCCAAAATTTGATTCAGGTCTCACACGCCTGGGAACGATGGCATCGTTTGGAAATGCTAGCGGAAAGGTGGACGACGTCGATATCATGAAGCTTGTACCGAATGCCGTGAAGCTGATGCGTCCAAGCTTGTTTCAGTTTATCCACAACAAGGAGGACTTTGAATTTTGTGAGTGATTATATTTTTTTTGATCATGCGGGTGTAGTTGACGGCCTGACGCATAGTGGTCAAGCCCTTGATGAGCTTGTTGAGTGAGGGCAAGCTCAAGGTCAACATTCACAAAGTCTATGCACTTGAAGACATCAAAAGCGCACATGATGACTTGGAAGGTAGGCTCATGCGTACTGCGGCGTTTGGAATGGATGTCTAATCTCTGTTTCCATGTCACGACTCCGCACCTTGTGTTTTGGATTGTGTACGCGAATCTTGCAGGTGGCAAGACGCAGGGCAAGCTTCTTTTGCGTATCTGATGAAAGAAGAAAACAAAGTAAAGTGAAGGGAAAAAATAAGGGGCGTGAGTGGGAGATGGAAATTTCCTCGTCGAGCGAAGCAGGCACGAGCACCACAGGACGACCACCACCACCGCAATTGATGGTGGACTATAACAGCGGGGCCGGCGGGTACAGCGGATCTGGTGGACAGCGTACGAGCGTGGAGAGTGTCGAGGTTGGGGTAGGTATGGAAGGGGATGGGTTCGGGCAACACGGTCACAGCCACCATCCATTCGAGCTCGAGCTCGATCTGGATCTCGCCGCATCCTTTGCCTCCATGCGCATGCATTCTCATTCTCACTCGGCTGCAGGGGTAGGAATGCAGCCGGGCCAACCGGGACAGGTGATGGGTGTCTCGGGATCCGGATCAGCATCCGCAGATTACCACCCCAGCTACAGCCATAACCAGCACCAACACCTCAATAACAACAACCAGCACCAGCATGGCAGTGTCCGCGAGCGCAGTCACTCCTTCGCGGCCTCCTCCTCCGCCTCCGTTGGCTACTACTCCTCAAACCAACAGCCAATGCGCCATCACAATTCGCTCTCACACGCCCAGTCGCGCGCCCGCGTGGGTTCCCAGCCCCACATTGGGGCTTCGTCCCTAACTCTCAACATGAATCAGTCTGTTCTACACCACCAGATGGCCGTGAACTCTCGGCGCGGTTCGACTGCCGCCGACAAGAAGAGCAATCTCTACAAAACAGAGTTCTGCAGATCCATGGAGGAGACGGGTGAATGCAGGTACGGCGCAAAATGTCAATTTGCTCATTCGGAGGCTGAGCTCAGGCTCGTGGATCGGCACCCCAAATACAAGGTTCGTCATCACCCCATTTCTCATTTCGCATGCCACTCCAGGTTAATCAAAAATCTCACACCACCACGACTCCAAACCATTCTTTCACACCATCACTAGACGCAAATGTGCAAGACGTTCTGGGAGAACGGCCATTGCCCATACGGAAAACGTTGCTGTTTCATTCACGCCCCCAACCCTAGTATTGGTGATTCCAGCCTCACCGACATGCCTGGCAGTCCAACCGTGCCCACCACCCCGACACGATCCAAGTCCTTCTCTGCTGCGTCCACGAGTCACGGCACTCCGGCATCAGCAGTGTCAAGTCCTTATGGCAAGCTCACACATCCGAGTGTAACAACATTCAGTCTCTCTCCCCAATTGCAACAGCAACAACAGCAGCAGCAGAATCAGCAAAACCAACAGCACCAACAACAAATGTTCCAACAACAGCTGCAAAACCACCCCCAACAGCAACACTCTCCGCAGCTTTATGACGACAGTGAGCCGCCAATCCACTCCGTAGCTCCCAATAACGCGTCCTTCCTTCTTCGTAATTATTCTTTATCTATGACTCCTGCTGCCGGAACGACCCAAGACACCTTCCAGAGCCTGTCGCGTACTTCGTCTCCCGCCATTAACTCCATGCAAGTACCCTACTCCAAATCTACGACGCCTATTTCGAACCTTGCCTCGAGCGGAAACCTCCCCTCTAGACGTAGCTCTGGCACCCCATCTATCGACGCGTACCAACAACAACAACGCCTTGTTCGTGTGCGTCAACAATCCTACCACGAAGCTATCGGTGAAGAAACCATCGTGAGCCAAGAGGAGTATGTTGCGCTGATGCTCATGCGCCAGCAACAGCGCAGCGCGGCAAGTATGCGCGAAAACTCGGCATCGGTTCCACCTGCGCCAGGACGCTTGGGCACCCCCATCAACGGATACGAAGCCCAGCAACAATATTACAATCTGTACCAGCAGCAACAACAACAGCAACAGCAAGGAAACTTTGAGCCTGGCAGTTTGGGAAGTATGGCAAGCAGTCTGCGCAGCCCAGACTACCATCCTGCTGCAACGCCTGTTAGCACAAGCCTGCTCGCCACAAGCGCCACGGGCAGCGAAAGCCTCTTTTTCGAAACGCAGCGACGCACCAGCTTCGACGGAGCCCCTGGCAACAATGGTGGAGTTGTTGGAGCCAGTCCTCTCCTGAGTGCACTTAGCGGCGGCTTCGTGGACGAAAGTGGGTTTACGGCGCGAAGCCCTGCCCCAGCGAGTGCACCAGCTTTTGTACAGCGGCGTACTCGCAGCGTGACACAGCCGGTTACACAGAGCGAAGAGCTCGAGGAGCTGTTTTACAGCAACCCTGCCTCTGCTGCGGGATACTTGCTACAACACGGCGCAGGAACTTTGCAGCAGCAACAACAGCAGGGTCTATATAATGGTGCCGGGACTTTGCCCTTGCAGCAGAGCGGAGCCTTCTTTCTGGACGAGAAGGAAGTGAGCCCCACCTCCACTGGCGGGTTAAATGGATTTTTGGGTAACGGATCGGCTGATGTGGGGGAGTTGGGTGCGTATACCCGGAGTGGATTTAGTCAGCATGGGGACGGAGTAAGTGGCGGTAGACAGCATGCCCGGGCCTTGAGTCACGCCGGAGTGTTTTGGGCAGATAGCTAGACAAGCTGTAGTTTGTGTGAATTTTGTGTTTTTGTGTTAGTCAGTTTTCAGTTTGTGAATATTTGGGTGGCTGCGGGTTGCGGGGCGAGTTTTTTCGGGGCGGATTGGGTATTGGGTGGCATTGGACTTTACTCCTCTGCCTCTTCCTCCTTCTGATCTCCCCTTCCTAGTTCCCCCTTCTTCTCCTTATGAATTATTTGTTATCCATCTATCCTCTACATCTACTTATTTTGTTTAACGCTGGCTATCTTCTTTGGCTCATCTCGTCAGGAACATTAATATCGTTTTGCTTTCTGCCAAGTAGCCTTTTCTTTGCCGACTTATCATCCCATTTATCTATTTTTTCCAGCTACTATCCTTATTTTCCATGAAGTACGTTATTTTTAAATTCTTGAATTGAGCCTTTCAAATTCATAAATACAAAAAGGAAGAAAAAAGAGGTGTCAAAACATCTTTTACTCCCAACGTCTCAAGTTTCCACCTTCCCTTCGAAGGCTGCCATGACGCGGTACACTTCCGAACGTGCCACCTACCGCAGCATGCGACATGAGGGAACCAGCTGCCACGCTCCCCATGGGATCGCCGCGATAACTGAACCCCACAAACTGGTTCTGGTCCCCATCTGCCAAACGGCTGGATGGATCCACGTAGCTGTCCTGCGGCGCCTCGCTTGTAAACTCTTCGTCAAAGTTGCTTGTGTCCGCCGCGTTTTTCTGTGCACGTGACTTCAACCTTCGACATTTTGCCCACCGTGATAAGGGGAGAGGATAGGCTTACCACTTCAGGACGGAAGGTGGGCCGGTATTTTCTGGCATTCAGCCTCTGCCAGTTGATTTGAGCAAAGAAGGGGTGTCGCTTGATGTCCTCGGCGCCATTGGAACCCAGACGCTTGCTGGGGTCCCTGTCGAGCATCTGTTTCACGCGCAGTATTGTGTAGTTTGAGTTGGGGGGAGACACAGTGAGGCAGTTTGGGGAAGCACAAGATATCACCTTGCCTAGGAGGTCGCGAACCTCGTCGCTCAGTTCGTCGGGGAAGCAAAGGGGCTCCGACACGATACGCTTGTACATTTCGTTTTGGTTCTCGTCGTAAAAAGGCGGGAGGCCGGTCATCATCTCGTAGATGAGCACGCCGAGGGTCCACCAATCCACACACTTGGTGTAACCGTGACCAAGGAGGAGCTCGGGGGCAAGATATTCGGGTGTGCCACAGAATGTGTTAGTCTTGCTACCGTCCTTCATGTTGAACTTGCACAGTCCGAAGTCGCAGAGCGCTATGTGGCCTGTGTAGTCGAGAAGGATGTTCTCAGGCTTCAGATCACTGGTTTAATTGATTCGGTTAGAACAGTGGAAGTGGTTCTCGATCGCGAAAAGGATAAGATAATGCTGACCGGTAGATGATGTTGAAGGAGTGTAAGCAATCCAACGCCGACAAAAGTTCTGCGGCGTACATTCTCGCACGCTCCTCTGGGAATTTGCCCTCCAATTGCAAGTGATGAAACAATTCTCCTCCGTTTACAAAGGCGAGAACAAGGTAAAGCTTATCCTTGCTCTGGAACGAGAACTTGATGTTGACAATGAACGGGTGGCTCACTTTTGCCAACACATTGCGCTCTGCCAATGTGTGCTGAACCTCATCACGTTCCACAATGGAAGACTTCTTGAGAATCTTCATAGCATAGATGCGACCTGTGTCCTTCTTGCGCACCTGTACCACTTTGCCAAATGAACCTTTGCCAAGCACCTTCAGGATTTCAAAGTCATCAACGGAAAGGCTTTTGGAGGCGCCAGATTCAGAATTTTGCTTGAAGACGAGTTGTATACGAATCTCGCCAACTGGAACTTGTGGAGTCGTAGGTGCATTTAGCGTGGAGACACTGCCGCCAACAGGCATAAGCTTGAACCAGTCATCTTGCAGTTTCTGTCGTGTGTTCTTGTTGGTCAACTGCGTTTTTAAGAATTTAGGCCGCTACAAGTACCTGATCGAAAGCTGGAGAGATTTTAACAGTTCCCAGGGCACGATCTCCGGTTTTCGCAGCATTCTTCTGGTACACAGTGACTACGAGATCACTTTCGCGACTTACGTCGCTGTTTTTTTTCCCATACATGTGCTTGTGTTAGTTTATTTTCATAACCTATTATTCTACTCACAAGTTGGCTCTAAAGTTCCACAAAACTCCCTGACCGGACGCGACTCTGCCGTTGTCGTCGCTTTTGAATTCCTTGCTCCATGCCATCGTCTCATTCTTGTCAAACTCGAGAACCAAGTAGGGAAGTGGAAGAGAAGCGTCTTGACGCCCTTCCGCGACTGGGTTGACAGTGAAGTGCAAGTTGCGTGTTTCCACGACTCGAATTGATAGCAAACCGGGGTTGTCAAATTGACGTGGTACTTGTGCTTTCAAATCCAGATCCTGTTGCTGTTGTTGCTGAGGAACGCTCAGGTTCTGCAAAGAAGATCCGACAGATTCAACGACGAGTGATTCCTTCGATTCAGCCAGTTGTTCCTGCGAGGCAGCAGCTAGTGTCATTTGAGAGTTATCAAACTCCTTGGGAGTCCCTGGCTTGGATGAGTTAGCTGACTGAGGCTTTGAAGAGATTCCTAGGTTTTTTGTCTGTCAGGTCGGAGGTTAGCCGTTGATGAAGGAGGATGGTGCCTCAATCTCCACCTTCGCGATGAGGCCGTCGATAGCCGACTCTGTTTATCATGAAGCAAGTAAGGCTTCAATAATCGTCCGACAGATGCTAACACACTCACTCTTAAGCAGCTTGAACATGCTGACTGTTCGTGGGTGTGAAAGAAATCGAAGTTCTGGAAGGCCCTTTGTTACGCATTTAAATCGGCCATTGAAAGGGAAAAAGGCGAGTATCAATATCTTCCTTTTTTGAAGGATTGGACGGGAGACCACCGACGTTGTTTCCTCCCCAGTTTTTGAGTCCAAATGAGCGCTGGAGCATTGCCCATTGGGAAGGTGCCCGGCAAGGGAGCCAAGGTCCTTGAATACCTCAAGAAGACATGCCAGGAACGCATCATGTTCCTTGACGGTGAGAGCAGCGTGGCGAATGCGGGCTGGAAAGCTGACCTTACGGAACCAACCCCCTTCCAGGCGCCATGGGAACGATGGTACAACGGTTTAAGTTCACGGAGGAGCAGTTCCGCAGCGAGCGTTTCAAGGACCATCCGAAGGACTTCCTGAAAGGCAACAACGATATGTTATCGCTGACACAGCCTGAGGCGATCATGGACATTCACCGCCAATACCTGATGGCCGGCGCAGACATGATCGAGACCAACACATTCTCTGGAACTACTATTGCACAGGCGGATTACCTCATGGAGGATATTGTCTACGAAATCAATAAGGTGACCCCAGGTCGTGATGGAAGACGTTATCTGATCGCCGATACCGTTGCCCTGCCCTCCCACTCGCGCATGTCTTCTTCTAGGTTTCCGCTGAGATTGCCAAGAAGGTCTGTGAGGAGGTCACTGCCTTGCAGCCTCACAAGCCACGGTTTGTGGTTGGCGCGATCGGACCCACCAACAGAACAGCCTCTATCTCTCCATCAGTCGAGAACCCTTCTCTGCGTAATGTTACTTTTGATGAGCTCGTGGAGGCTTATATTCTCCAGGTGGAGGGTCTCTTGGACGGTGGATCTGACATCCTAATGGTTGAAACGATTTTCGACACTCTGAATGCCAAGGCTGCCTTGTACGCTATTGATGTCTGTTTTGACGAGCGTGGATATGACCGTACTCCTGTCTTCGTTTCTGGTACGATTGTGGATCAGTCTGGCCGAACGCTGTCCGGTCAAACTGGTGAAGCGTTCATTGTATCCGTGAAGCACTGTGACCCCTTCGCGATTGGTCTCAATTGTGCACTGGGAGCACCGCAAATGTTGCCATTTATGCAAAATATCTCCAAGAATACGGATACGTTCACAATCTGTTACCCAAATGCTGGCTTGCCAAACACGTTTGGTGAATATGACGAGTCTCCTGAGCAAATGGCCAGTTTTGTGAAACCATTCGCTGAGCTTGGATTGCTGAACATTGTTGGAGGGTAAGTAGTTTCTTTTGGAAGAAAACAGAATTGAACACGTATTTCCATTTAGGTGCTGTGGAACCACACCGGCTCACATCAAGGCTATCCATGACGCTGTCCAGAGCTTCAAGCCACGCGTCCCCCCTGTCCTGGACGATAACGCGTTAGTTGTGAGTGGTTTGGAGGTCTACAAAAAGGGCGACAAGGATATGTTCGCCAATGTGGGAGAGCGTTGCAACGTTTCTGGATCCCGTATTTTTGCCAAGAAAATTATTAACGGAGCCTACGAAGAGGCTTTGGCCATTGCTAGAGCCCAGGTCGAAAACGGCGCTCAAATCATTGACATCAATATGGATGAAGGATTACTCGATGGCAAGGTCGCCATGGCCAAGTTCTTGAACTACATTGCCTCTGAGCCGGATATCGCACGTGTTCCCATCATGGTGGACTCTTCCAACTTTGAAGTCGTGTTGGCTGGTTTGAAATGCGCACAAGGAAAGTGCATCGTCAACTCCATTTCTCTGAAGGAAGGTAAGGAGGACTTTGTTAAGAAAGCCAAGATCGTAAAGCGTTTCGGTGCTGCTGTTGTCGTGATGGCTGTGAGTTGTGGGTTGGTGGCTGCGTTATCGGCCCTTAACCCGCCTGCTCTAGTTCGACGAAGTTGGCCAAGCTGTTGAATCTGACCGCAAGTTCGAAATTTGCAAGCGATCGTATGATATTCTCGTCAACGAATTGGGTTTCAAGGGATCCGACATTATCTTTGACCCCAACATTTTAACCATTGCCACCGGTATGGAGGAGCACAACAACTACGCCGTTGAGTTTATCAACGTGTGTTACAAGATCAAAGCCCATCTTCCACACGCGAAGATTAGTGGAGGTGTGTCCAACTTATCGTTCTCGTTCAGAGGGAAGGAGCAATTGCGTATGGCGATGCATTCTGTCTTCTTGGTTCGTGTAGATGAAGCCTCCGTTTGCCTTCTAATGCCTCCTCCGTTGTATAGTACCACACTATCAAAGCTGGTATGGACATGGGGATTGTGAACGCTGGTTTCTTGACAATCTATGACGACATTCCAAAGGATCTTCTCCAAATTTGTGAGGACGCAATTTGGAACCGCGACCCAGAAGTCACAGAAAAGCTTTTGAAGTACGCTGAGCAGCACGGTGCTGGAGCAGCGAAAACTGCGGAGGAAGAGGAGGCTTGGAGACAACTGGACGTCGAAGGCAGACTGGGTCATGCCTTGGTTAAGGGTATCACCAAGTACGTTGTTGCTGATACAGAAGAGGCCCGGCAAAACTCGAAGAGGGTTCGTCAACGATATTTATACGCTACTACCAACTTACTCATCCACTACTCGGATTACAGTACCCACGTCCATTGAATGTCATTGAGGGTCCTCTCATGTCTGGTATGAGTACCGTCGGCGAGTTGTTTGGAGCAGGAAAGATGTTCTTGCCCCAGGTCATCAAGTCGGCTCGCGTGATGAAGTCTGCCGTAGCGCATCTTATCCCCTTTATGGAGGAAGAACGACTTGCCAACCTCGCCAAGTCTGGTATTGCTGATGACGATGCAGACAGCGCCTACAACGGTGTGGTGATCATGGCCACCGTCAAAGGAGACGTGCATGACATTGGAAAGAACATTGTTGGTGTCGTGCTTGGTTGCAACAACTACAAGGTCATTGACTTGGGAGTAATGTGCCCTGCCGACAAGATCATCAAAGCCGCTATTGACAACAAGGCCCACGTGATTGGTCTGAGTGGCTTGATCACCCCCAGTTTGGATGAGATGGTGTTTGTCGCTAAGGAGCTTGAGCGGCTGGGTTTGAAGGTGCATTCTCGTTTGTAACCTTTGTAACGGAAAATATCGCGCTGATCACCTTGCACAGATTCCCATCATGATTGGTGGAGCGACAACCTCCAAGATGCATACTGCCGTAAAAATTGCTCCTCGCTACTCGGCCCCTGCCGTGCACGTGCTAGATGCCTCACGCTCCGTCGTGGTCGTGTCGAACCTACTTGACGAGAAGAACCGTGAGGACTTTGCGCTTGATATTGCGGATGAGTACGAGGACCTTCGTGCGGAGCATTACGAGGGACTCAAGGACCGCAAGTACTACGGACTCGAGAAGGCGCGTGGCCTCGCTTGCAAGATTGACTGGACGCAGCCAGGGCGCACATATAAACCTAAATTCTTGGGTTCGCTCGTCTACCCGCACATTGACTTGGCTGCCCTTGTGGGACACATTGATTGGAATCCGTTTTTCCAGACATGGCAGCTACGTGGAAAGTATCCAAACCGTGGATACCCCAAGATCTTCCAGGACGAGGCTGTGGGAGCTGAAGCCAAAAAACTGTATGAGGATGCTCAGGAAATGTTGAAGGAGATTATTGACAAGAAGGTGTTGACGGGCCGTGCCGTGGTCTGGTTCGCACCTTGCAACACTGTCGGAGACGATATTGAAATCTACCGGGACGAACAGAGAAAGGAAGTCGTGGGTCACTTCTTTGGACTTCGTCAGCAGGCCGAGAAGGTTGGCTTTTTTTTGGCGATCTGATAAACTCTGTTTCTTCTTACCCCTCTGCACGACAATAGGACTCCGATAACCCCGAACCCTACTTCTGTCTATCTGACTTCATTGCACCGAAAGAGTCTGGTGTTCCAGACTATATTGGCGGCCTTGCTGTCTCTGTTGGATTTGGAGTGGATGAAAAGTGCGCTGAGTACGAAAAGTCCCACGATGACTTCAGCGTTATCATGCTCAAGGCTCTTGCGGACCGTCTCACGGAGGCCCTCGCCGAGAAAGTCCACGAGGACATGCGCAAAGACCACTGGGGTTACGCAGCGTCCGAGATTCTGACTACGGAGGAGATGCTGCAAGTGAAGTACCAGGGTATCCGTCCCGCGCCGGGATACCCTTCCCAGCCAGACCACACGGAAAAGGAAACCATGTGGCGACTGATGGATGTATCTAACTTGACCGGGATTACGCTTACTGAGTCGTTGGCCATGACCCCAGCCGCGGCGGTATCGGCGGTATGCTTCTCTCATAAAGAGGCCCAGTACTTCGCAGTTGGAAAAATTGAGAAGGATCAAGTGGTTGACTATGCCAAGAGAAAGAACATGCCGTTGGATACTGTGGAGAGGTGGTTGGCGCCAAATCTGGCCTACGATACCGATTAATTCCTTTCAAAATGTTTATGTCATGATAAAAGAGGAGGATTGAAGCCCCGATCTCCAAACGCATCAGGGAGTAATTTGCACGCTTTCTTTGGTACTAAGATTGGTTTCACTGTTAGGTAACATGTGACATTGTGATATAATCTGGTTATCATCAAGCACCAGACCTCGCAGGTGAGGAGCATCGCAAAACGCAGCCTGATTGGGATGTTGACAGAAGTGGACGTGGCAATAATGTTGATCTTCCTGCCAGTTCCCCAATCGATCCAATGTAACCCCCCAAAAATCTTACTGTTATTACTTTAGCATGAAAGGCAGCGATTGCAGTAACCAAAGGAAAAGACAAGTCTCGCAAGTGCGGACCTTATTAAGAGCATCAACGCAGCAACAACGTACGTGGAATGCAGCAGCCTTGCGGCGATTTACTGTTAGTAAGATGAAAGGACTCAAAATATCGAAACAAAGGAGTCAGACACGAATCAAGGAGCTCGTGGGGAACAACGACACCGCTGCGTGATCCAGGCTCGTGGCGGCCATCATGCCAACGTGTTGTTCGCTTAAAAGAAGAACAGCCGCCAAATCCCGACCGCCCCTGAAGCTGTATACATCGCAAACCAGGGTGTCAGACAACATCTGAGCACATACAAAGTAACGGAGGAAACGCTTCCTTACCCAGGCTCATGGCGCCCATCATGCCAACATGAAGCCGCGGATATAGCTTCAGAGGCATGCCCCGAGCATTCCTGTGTGCCTGCCGCATCTCATGAAATAGATATCCCGATACTCCCAACATTACCCCGCCCCCCGTCAGGCGGCAAGGCCAGCAATCCACATTTCGAACCGAAGTTTCTTGCATATTATTTTTTTTTGGCCAGTTTCGTTTTCAACAATCGAAAGTAATTAATAAAAAAATGGATAGAGCCAGAAATAAGAAATGGATCAGTTCCCCACGCCCATCGCCTTCTCCTTGCGCTCCGCACGAAAATATGTTCAGAATCACAGCTGAAGCTTCTCAATCAGTGCTGTCAGCAAGTTCTTATATGTCCATGAATTTCCAGACATTCTTTTGAATCTAAGTCCATTCAGATTTAGTCGCGGCAACTTGCAGATTTCAATCTCAAACTCGACGTCCTCAAACTGGCAAGTGCACATGTACGCGATTATGTCGTACTTGATGCCTTCGCCCTTAAGAACACGGGTTAGTTCGGCCAAAAGGGTATCTGGATCCTTGGATGACGTGGTTCCTGCACTGAAAGTGAACCGAAGTGTTCTCGGCTTCCCCTTTGACTTGAGCAGAGACCCACCCTTCACCTGTGATAGCTTGTCACTGCTTTCTTCGGTATCGTCACTTGCAACACTGTAGTCAGACGAGTCCTTGTCTTTGCCACCGAGTTTATCACGCGAATTTGTGTCGATCGTGGTTGCTCTCTTTCGCGCTGGCATAATGGTCGCAATGGTTGTTGACATGGACTCCAGAATCGTCCTCTGCGGCGCTGCACTTGAATGCATTTCCGCAGGTTTCACGGTCGTGGGTATAATCTGCGCCGTTGGCACCCCGGCAAACGAGATGGGACGATTCGACGCCGCTTGATTCGCACTTGGCGCCCTCGGACGCGCACGTGGCACAGGTACTGGCATCCCCTGCTCTGCTCCTCCGACACCGGAACCCGTTGGGGAAGCCTTCTTCCCCTCTCCCTGAATCTCCTTGTTCATCTCCTCCGCAGTCAAATGAGGTCCATTCGTCGTAGCACGTTTTCGAGACGGTACTCCACTCACTATAGGGCTTGCAGGCGCAGAGGGCTCCGCACGAGCAGCGCGGCTGCTACTCACAGGACGATCTCGACGCCGGTCGCCGCCGTGCTCGTCCTCATCGAGCGGAGTGAGCCCTGGTTCTGCGCTTGCGCGAACCTGCCGTGGTGAGCCGATCGTCGGGAGCGGGTTGGCTTGCTTGATGGCGTCGACTTGAAGCGTCTTGGTGCGGCTTCGATCGTCGTCAGCCGCGTGTTTGTCGCGCCGCGAGGAAGAGGATGTGTCGCCATGTGAATCGGCAAGGCTCCCTTCTACAAGTCTGTCTGCAGGGCGGGGCTCTACCACTTTACGCCTGAAGAGGCGGTCTGCGGTCAGAAAGTAGGTGGCCGCCATGTGGTCGTAGGTATTGTCGGCAAGGGCTTTTAAGATGGCGGCGCGTTCAAATCCAATATCCTCCAGATGGTCCAAGACATGCTCGCGTTGCTCCTTCGTGAGGTTGAATTGGACGGACGGCTGCAGTTCCTCATTTTCAAAGCCCTCCGTAAACCAAGGATCCTTTTTCACTTGATCGAGCGTGGCGCGCTTTTTGGGATCAATGACGAGCATCTTCTTGATGAGGCGTTCGCAATCTGATTCAGAGATGCTCAATGTGTTGCTACCAGACTACAATCACGCGTACTTACCAGTGGACATGTAGAAGGGCACTTTGTATGTTCCTGCGAGAACTCTTGCCCTCAGTTTGGGAAGAGTAGAACCGTCAAACGGCAACGCGCCGCATACAAGTACGTACAAGACGACCCCTAACGACCATATATCCACCTCCGGGCCTAAGTACTCTTTTCCCTGAAACAACTCTGGCGCAGCATAAGGAGGACTTCCGCACCACGTGTTCAGACATTCTCCCGGATTGAATTGGTTGGAAAACCCAAAGTCGGCAATTTTGATGTTCATATTTGCATCCAGTAACAAGTTTTCTGCTTTCAGGTCCCGGTGAATAACGTGCAAGTCATGACAGTATTCTATGGCAGAAATAATTTGCCTGAAGTGACGTCGCGCCTCTTTTTCCTTCATCCTTCCATGAGCGACCAAGTAGTCAAAAATTTCCCCTCCCGCAGCGTACTCCATGATTAGGTATAATTCGTTGGGCGTGTCAATTACTTCATACAGACGAACGATATGGGGATGATTGAGGAGTTTCATTATGCGCACTTCCCGAAATAGTTTCTTCGCAGTGGCTGAATCGAGCTTTTCCTTGTCTATGATTTTGACGGCAACCTGTTAAGAAAGGGCGAAAGGGCAAAAGGGTAAGGTGGCGTGTAAAAGAGGGTCAAGACAAAGTCCTGAGTGCGCCTCACCTTCTCGCCTGTGAGACAATGAGTCGCAAGCTTCACTTTGGCGAAGTTTCCCTCGCCGACAGACTTTTCCAGATCATAGTAGCCAATGGACGAGGCTTTCTGTTTCGCGATCCTTTCGGCAGTTTCCCTCGCATAGAGTGATTGCTTTCGTTCAGCCATTCACTGGAGTTGTGGGGAGGGTTCCAATTATACTTCTGGAACAATCAAAAATATATCAACCTTTTTTCATTTCGGGTTTTCTCTATTCTTGAAATAAACCTTTTACAACAGCATATATTGATAAATAGTTATTACAGCTCATGGTCATCCACTGCATCTGAGTGTCCTTCATTGTCAATGTCATCGTGAGATGGACTCAATGTTGGCGCAGTCCTGTTCTTATCCATTAGATTACGAAGAAAAGAGTTAATATGACTTACCGTGGCGAAACTGTACTGACGGGACTCAAGTTCGAGTCGAAAGGCGCCGGACCTGCACCTTTCAAAGGTGTCCTTAATTCTGCGGAGGATACTCGCTGACCTTGCATAGTTGAATCTATTTTCTGCGAGTCTTTAGAGTTGGATTGGTCGCTCTGGCGTTGTGACAAGGAATTGTTGGATTCCAAGCTGCTCGAGTCTACGTTACTCTGAGCGCTAGATGCTGTCGCGGAATTCTTGGCTCTTCGACGCTTCCTGGAAGAAGGGGAAGAGGAGTCATCCGTCAACGCGGAGATCTCATCCGATCTCAAAGCGCTGGTTTCCGACCGCCGCGACCCCCACAACTCAGATCGCCCTGAAGATGCCAACTTGGCGCTAACAGTCGAAGCATCGGATTTCCTATGTAAGGACGAGGTGGAAAGTTCGCTAAGTTGACTCAACACATCGCGAGCATGTTGCTTTCCTTCCGAACCGGATCCACCAGAACGAGAATTGGAGGAGTTTGAATTATCAACAGAGCTTCTTTCGTCGTCTCTGGAGAGGTAGCTATGATGTTCAATGGACGAGAGTGAATGTAGTAGATCTATTGGCGACTCTGGATCCTTTGATGCAGCAGGCTGAGACTCAAGGTTGTTGGTTACCACAGTCTCAAGATTGTTAGGTACAATGTTTGAGATCAAATCCTGAGCATCTGACGCACTCATGGAGAGTGAATGCAAGATATTGATTGGCGAGTTGGGATCGTCTACTACTTTGTCATTCGCGGTGACGTCCAAAGCAGCACCTTCCGACGATTCCGCCTTAACGGTAGAGCCAGCCAAAGGGATCTCAGACGGTTGGTCCAGTTGCACCTCGAGAGGAGGATTTTCAAGCACCACAGATGTTTCTGGAATTTCATGAGCCAGCACACCTGCTCAGTAAATTGGTTCAGATACTACGGTTTTATACATTCCAAGTTGGAATTCACCTTCCAATGATGCATCAACGGTAGGCTCCACCTCTCCTTCGGAAACAGAGAGGTTGTTCAAAATCTCAACGTTGGACATTTCGGCGATGCTCGAAATTTCTCCAAAGGACTTTTTGGATTCGTCGGACTTGGCACTTTTGCTGCCGCTGCTGCCACTACCATTTCCTCCCCCGACCCCTGAGCTTTGAACATCTGAAGCAGCGTCAACTAAAGTCACTTTCTGCTTGTATTTCTTTGTCTTCTTCTTGAAGCTCGACGGACCTGCCGCAAAATGGTCAACAATATCCACTGCGCCAGAAATGGCGTCTTTCGAAGTTGCGTCCTCATCGTGAGGAAGAAGAAGCTGCTGATACATTCGGCCACCGTCGTGTTCAATGACCTCCCCTTCGCTGGAAGTAACAAGAATTCAGTAATTTTCGCATTTAACTGGAATAATTACCTATAAAAATGTGTCAAGACCTCACCCTCAGATATCATGGTTGATAAGGTGCTGACGCCGAAAAGGCTACTCTCACTTGATCCTTGTATATTGGGACCTGCGGTAGATGGCTCATTGTGAGAAGGCACGTCGTGTGATTGTGTTTTCTAAAGATGCCGTTGACGATAAATTCGTGATCAACAGCCAACATTATTCCATACAATTACGCGAACCTGTATTTCTTGATCTTGAACTTCTGTTTGGTTCTGATTCGCCAAAGCCATCTCGCGGGCCTGTTGTTCCGCCAGGTCGTTTGCCGCCTTCTCTTCCCGCATCAGATCTTGTCTTTCTTTTATAGCCGTCAACGCCGCAACAAGCCGTTCATCGTCTTCTTGCTTCTTGCGGATCAAATCTTGCTTGTCCCGCTCCAAAAGAGCGGTCCTGACAGATTCAACTCGACGTTGCTCTGCCTCCAAAGCCATACGTGCACGGTCTTGCTCCAACCGCACCTCTTGCGCCTCCCGCATCCTTTTGAGCTCATTCATGATCTCCATTTGACTAGCGCGCACCTTTTCAGCCTTCACGCGCTCCGTCTCTTCCTTGGCCTGTTTCTCCTCAACCTCCAACTGAGCCTGGACTTGCTGAAACGTAGGTTCGTCTCCACTAACATTTCGTGCTCGAGAAGATGGTGGCAGATCTAGACCAAGTGTAATAAGAGGTGGTGGAACTTCGTCCGTCTTCAACGCTGCAGGTTCAGGTTTCGGCGGCGACTCGCTCTCAACGCGTTGTTTTCGCACGTCGGATCGTTTGATAAAGGAGGGTTGTGTAGTTGGAGGCGTGGGCGCAACTGTAGGGGTTGTTTCCGGGACTGCGTTAGCAACAAGTTGCTCCTCCTTTTGACGTTGCAGGATTCGAGTCATCACTTCCTGCCGCATCCATTCCGTAATTTGTTCAGGAACATCGCTTTCAGAACGTCCGGGTGCAATTGGAAGCCTGAGAAATAGGTCACTATCAGAGAGGAACGGTATAGGACAGGAGACATACGAATACACGCCCTGATGTCCTTTAAAAGCGTCTAAAATTCTACGATTCGTCTCCTGGGTCGTCGGCTTTCGGTATTGCAATTCAGCCAAGAGGCTTGCATTGGCATTTTCAATTTCCGACACGTCTGCCGACTGCAAGTTGACAATGATGTCAGAACTCAGAAAAAAGTAAATACAAGTAATGCTCACCGATTGGTATGGGGTGTTATACTGAACAGCGGTCTCCTGCGAAAGGGTCTGAGCAATCGCATCTTACATTTATGAAGCTACGTACCTTAGTAGGGCTCACGTACTGTATCTCAGCATCTTTAGATTCTTTGACAGGCACAGGCTCGATAGGTGCCGTGATTATGGGGGGCTACTGTCCCACGTCAATCATTCGAGCATCTATTCAGTAAAACCCACCTCAAACTCAATCTTAACCTCTTCTTTCTTGTGTGTATCTTCTTCTGCGCTACTGAAACTAACTTGAACGCCATGATCACTCGTCATGGGAATAGTCTGAGCTGATTCGTTATGAACTTGAACTTCAGTTGGCTTGGAAGGACCTGAGCAAGGATGAGGATATGCGCCAAACAAAAGAACGCAACCAACCAGAAGCCGCAACCAGTTCGAGTGAAGGTTTAGTAGAAGACAGAGATGGCTCAGCTGATTGTATGGGGATCTGCGGAGGAAGCCGGGAAGGACTCGCCTTCCTGCCAATGCGATACAGTCAGCACCAGCACCCAACAACAAACAAAGGCACTATACTTGGGACTCTCCCCCTTCGAAGGACTTGCACTCTTCCGTCCATCCCGAGACCACTGATCCCAGTCCGGCCGCGACCCTTCTAAAAACTGCAAGCTTGGGGGCCGGATTGTCGTGCGTCGCAGAAACACTGGTGCACTCGCCACTTTCACATTGTAAAACTCTGGAATCTTGGGACGCCGTGCGGGAGATGCTAGCTCACTTTGTGCGGGGGACGCGTCGCGCGGATCGTGTTTCCGCTTGGGTGACCCGGGAGGTGGGAGCACTTCCTCACGAGAGGGGACTTCATTGAGCGCAGCTGGACGCGCATTGCTTTGAATGACTTTTCCGGCCTTTAAGAATTTGCTCGACAGCGCTGTTACATGATAGTTATGAATCTCTGCGCGGATTTCGTCCAGGACTGGATCCTCCGTAACTGTCCCGGAAGGCGGGCGAGTCGGGCTACGAGTTGGGCTGCGCGATTTGCGATGTTCAGAATATGGAGGTATTTCAATAGTGGAAGGCGGGGCTTTGTAGACTTGAGATTCGTGACCACCTTGGCTCATTGCCGTGGTCCTAAATTGAAGGGGAAGTCAGGCTCGCCCAAAGATACAGGTATATACTTACTTCGGCTTTTCTATATCTTTTTCCGGCTTTATCCCAGCACGCGTGAAACTTACACCGGGCATCCGACTTGATAGAGGCGGTTGCGTGCGGGAGGCAGGCCGCTTCCTCACCGGTATTTTCGAGGAGGTTGCAAGAACAGAAGCAGTAGATGAGGTAGTAAGATTTGCTTTCATCTTTGTACTTGGTTGCAACGCGGACCCAGTCGGAGGAGGCAGGGACACTTTCTTATCTGAGCCTTTCAAACCGCCCTGGTGCACTGTGTCAAATGAAACCCTCCAGAACAAGCTATACTCACCACAGCTTCCTTGTTTGCGCTTTCAATCTGGGCTCGCACAAGCCGCTCAATCCTCTCCCCATTGAAAAGCTCACTCAAAAAAGTCCCAGTTCCCGTCCCTCGAGCAACCTCCTCCAAATCCTCCAAATCCTCCTCATCTATCTCACCTTTTCTTTCATCCGCAAACCCACCCAGCTCCCGCAACTCATCCTGCATCACCCGAAACGCGCCCCCCCCACCCTCTTCTTCCTCGTCCTCTTCCTCCTGCGCCAAGATATCCCCCACACCCGCGATCGCGCCTCGAATCTGTCCAACAATCTTCTCCTTGCGCCGCGCAAGGTCCTCCAAGGTGCGCGCAACAGAGCCGTAATACCCTGCCGGGTTGTCCTGCTCAGGTGGCGGAGGCGGAGATGGTTGCACAGAAGGTGCAACGGGGCGCAATCCGCGAAGCGTGTTGAACGGGTTCGGGAGTGGAGCGCCTCGCGAGGACGATGCGCGTACCTGCTGCGACATCACAGTCAGGGTCGGAAAGGGGCGAAGCGGGACGCAGCAGAAAAAAACACAGGGGAGACATTACTTGACTCGCAATCGCAGTTTTGCCGCTTTTTGCCGCATCGACACTGACAGAGGGCACCGTCACCCGCGTCCACCCTACTGCCGTCGCAGCATCCCCTGCTTCTTCTTTGACACCGCTGCCATGACGATTCCGTAAAATGCGGTCCCGTGTCTCCGCAAACTGTTGCATCGCAGAATCAAGCGACGCCTGGAATGCGGCATCTCGCTGCGCCGGTGCCTGCGCAGGTGGGGCCGAGGAAGAGGAGGAGGAGGAGGTGAGCATCGCGCGGAGGTCCACTTGGAGAGTCTGTAACTGAGCGTGGAGGTCGCGGAGGGCCGTGTCCGAGGATGGCTTCGACGTATTGGTCGTGCGGGAGGGGCTCACATTGAGGACGGTCACTTTCTGCAGCCGATTCTAGATTGCAGGGTTAGAGAGGAAGTCAGAGATGACATAATTAAAGAACTTCAAGAAGGAGGGATTGGAGGAAAAATTCAGCATCAAAACAAAAACAAAAACAAACATACAGGAGACGCTCGCGCACTGGCACGCTGGTCCAGCAGATACACCGTTTCCGCGGCATCATTACTGAGAACCCTTTCTTCTACAGGGACTTGCTGAGCCGTTCGCGCGCGCATTGCCTGTACTTGCACCATCTTGGCCTCCATCGCGGCCTGCTGTTCTAAATCGTCCACGTGGATCTGTCGCAGACGCTTGAGATGGTCCGCCTGACGTATGTGTCGGTGAGGTGTCGTGATGGAAGGAGGAGACAAATCCCTTTGTCACCTGCCAGAGTGTCTGCCTTTCTTGAATATCTTGAAAAGTTTGAATTTGTTTAACCGCCTGAGAGGTCGTGGGGAAAAGTTGGAGAGGTGAATGAGTCTACAAGCCATCCTCAACAAGAAATAACAAGGATGTCTCACACGGCTATACACTGCGTCTTCTTGCTCGGCAACCAGTCGTCGCTGATGTTGCATGAATTTGGAATTGAGGTCGACCATTCTGGCTTGCAGATCTTGAAGGGCATCCATTTGCTTGTTGTGGTTTCGGCTGGGGTTGGTGGCATGCGACGCATTGAAGGAAATAAGAACAGGACATGAGGACTTACATGTTTTAAGTCGTGGATGGGTGGTTTTGCGGTGGATGCGGAAGTGCCCGGCATTTCGTTCCTGTTCGCGGCTGCGGCCATGTCACTGAGATCTGATTGTGGTTCGCCTTGATTGGGAAGTTGTTGAATCGGATTATTCGTCTGTATAGGTAAATGCGAAGTCTTTGAAGGTGCAGTCCCGGCTTGTTGTTGTTGTTGTTGTTGGGTCCCAGCTGCCTGCGACGCGTCCTGCGAAAGTATGGGAACCTGATCAATGGTAGAGTTGGAGACCACATGATGAGACGCGTCCATGATATTATTGACGATTGGACTTGTTGCCGAGTCCTTGTAGATTGTGCGCAGGTGCTTGCGATGCGTGACTTGTGCGTCTGGAGGCGATGATTGCAGCTCATGCTGATATTGTGGTTGGGATTCCGTGTGTGTGGAAGAGTCTGACGCGTTACCAGAGTGGGGTTGAACTGGAATGGCAGGCTGTTGAGGAGACGCGTCGTCCGAGAGGGGTGCCATGTGAGGTCGAGAAGCAGGAAAGAGGGCGCGATGCAGGAGTGAGGATCTGAAGCGAGATATAGTTGATGCGAGGATGGGTGGCTGACTGATTTCGAGCTGTTGAAAGGGAGGGTGGAGACTGGGATGGGCGTGCGGGTGCGGCGGATTGGTGTCTGGAAGTGGTGGCGCCGACGCGAACGACGCGATTGACGCGAGAGAGGCGAGCAGATTCCTCTCGATTCCATCGTTGTGTTCCATCGTGTCGTATTCTGCTTCCACTGTGTCTTGAAGAGTCTCTATGTCCGTGGGCCTGTCCCGCCCCTCTCCGTCGCCCTCCCCTGCCACCGCCTCTCCTCCCACCACCATCCCTCCAACCCGGTCTCCTCCAACGAAGCCATCTGCAGAGACTTCCGCAAAACCATCTGCCCCCGCATGGTCTTGGCTCCGACCAGGGCCCTTGCCCTCCGCTAAGGGGTCCATATCAACCACCGATGACGCGTTCATCCGCGCTCGCGTAAGAAGATCTTGGGCCCGCGTTGACGCCTGCGCAAGTCGCACGCTCATCGGCGTCGGCTGCCTCGGCTTCCCCGGCTTCGAGACGGTCATCCGCTCACTCTCACTGCTTTCGGACAAATCAAGAGATGACTCATCCCACCAAAGGTATTTCACTAAATCAAAGTGTAAAAAATACAGAGCGTGAGGAAACCGAGGTCCAACCCCCAAGCAAGAGACAACAGCCAGGCAGACAAGAAAACCATGAAACAAACTGAAAAAGGAACGAGAAAAGGTGAACCCCATCACTTCCCTGCAAACCCCCCCAAAAAAGTTTACTCTGGCGCAAGTGCTGCTGCCTTGAATAGAAGCCCATCCATCATGGTGTCTTGCTGCACACTCGCAGAATTCCCGTTTGCAGTGCCACCATTAGCAGCCATCCCATTCTGCATCGAACCCATGGCCAACAATTCATCTAGCACCATGGACGTGTCACTACCAAACCCAGCACTGGTCCCAGTATCTTCGCTTTGTACCGCCGTCAGCATCAGCGAAACTAGCTGATCTGACACGTCCGGTAGCGGAATCGCGCAACAGGAACTGATTAGCCGCCGATACTTCATCTGATGCTCTTCATCCTCCACTTTGGCCGCAACCACATCCGCCTCCAATCTCTGAATCTCCTCTTCCTCCCTCCCTAAATGCGCATGCAACACCCCAATCCGCCGCTTCACAACCTCAAGACCTGTATCGCCCGCCCTAGCCGCCCCCGTGGCCTCCTCAAACAAACTCTCTAGCATCCGGTCCTCGTCCAAATTCATGCGAACCTTCTGCAGATCGCGCTCAAGTGCGTCGCGTGCCGTCGCGCCATCGCGCTCGACCTGCGCGCGCAGGGCTTCGGCCGCGTGCGTGTGTTTGGCGTGCAGGTCTGGCAAGCGGCTGTTTTGCTCGCGCAAAAGGACGCTCGCGTGAGTGAGGGAGGCGAATTCGCTGCTGAGGGCGTCCAGGCGCTTTTCTTGGGTGGCGAATTGGGCTTCACTTGTTTTTACTTGCGCCGTGAAGGCTTCATGGAGGGTGCCAATGTGTTTGAGGAGGCCTGGTGGATTAGCGAGTTAGTTGATATAAGTTTTTTGTTGTTGGTGTTGGTGTGGACGCTTTTGGTTTTCGAGGCTTGCATCCAAGGGGATGAAAAACGAACGGGAAGCCATTACCGTGCGCAGCGTCGTTTGCATTCTTGATCATGAAGCTCGAAATCCCCGCCGAATCGGCAAAGGCGGGCAACTCTGTTTCCCGGGCACTCTTGTTGCTCCGAATCACCTCCTCCAGTCCAAAATCCACCGGCTTCAATCCCGCCGCATTGGTAATGGATGCATTAGCCCCGGCCTCCAGCAACATCTCCGCCGCCACTCTTCCCCCAAGTCTCGCCGCAATATTCAGAGCCGTGTCCCCATTCGCATCCTGTGCATCCACAAATCCCTTCAAATCCATCACATTGTCCTCTCGCCGCCCCTGCACCGCCACCGCCTCCAAAACACACTCCAGATAATACCGCGCCGCGGCCGTATGCCCGCGCACGCCGCAGCCCAGCGCAAGGTGGTGCAGGACGGTACGCTGCCGTGCGTCGGCGCCGCGCATCACTTCCACGCCCAGCAGCTCGAGCAGACGCGCGAAGGACTGCGCCTCGTGGTTGTTAGCGCTTTGCACGGCCCGCGCGAGCGCCGTCTCGCCCGCCCGGTTGCGCACGGTGGGCGTGCATGTGCTCGTCGCGAGGAGCGCGGCTGCAAGCGGGATTTTAGCGAGGGTCGCGGCCCAGTGGAGAGCTGTGTGGCCTGCATCATCGATGGCGAGGTCGGCGTCGAATGCGGGGGCGTCGGCAGGGATGGGGAGGGTGAGAAATGGGGGTACGAAGTTGCGGTCGGAGTGGGTGAAGATGCTGAGGAGGAGGGCGCGTTGGCGTTCGATCGCGCTGAGGATAGGAACGGGTTTAAAGGGGGTGCCTGTGCCGCTGTGGGTTAGGAGGGCGCCGGTGCTGGCGGTGTCGTCCAGAAGGCTGTCGTCGTCGTCGCTGTCGTCAATGAGGCGTTGCCGTTTGATATTTCGTTGAGCACGGGTGTTGGAGGCACCCGTGGTGCTAGTAGGAGGTGGACTAAGAGCAAGGTCATCCTCGTCGAAACTCGAATCCGAGTCGTCAATAATATCTTGGTTTCGCCGTTTCGGTCGGCCAATAGGGCGAGATGAGTAGGAAGCGCCAGATTCTTGCTTTACGTACGGCTTTTGACTAGCGGTTGATCGGCTGATGAATGAACTAGATCCTCGGCCAGAGAAGTTAAGTGTTGCGTTCGAGTGGGATGACAGGTGTCCATTGACGGAAGGCTGATAATCCGCCAGCGGCTTGATGAGCTCATGACATCCGTACTTTTTTGCAAACTCCATAGACTTGAGAAGCGGGAACCTTATCAATATTCCATGGGGAAAGAATAGTTCAGTCATAGGTAGGCAGCCAACACGAAGTGAAGGAAAAAGAGTACGCACCACGTTCCTTGGTATTTTCCATAACCTCCTTGCACTTTTTCATAGACGCCGGCAAGCTGAAGCTCCCTTTCGAGTATTTTCGTCCTCCTTGCTTTTTCGACCCCAACGACTTTTAAAAGGGCCGTGACGTTGAAATACGAATCTGATCGGCGTCGCATGAGCGGGATGCCATTCACCATCATTTCGTAGACAGGAATTCCAGAATACGTTGCGCCGTAAATGATGGCTCGGCCAGGGATGGGTTTGATTGGTGCAATTTCAGGATCAGGGGACAGGGGTATCGAGGCAAGATCCGCAGGATTTGTGTGGATAATAGTGGATGCCATGGTGGGTACGGGTGTTGGAGCCTGCGAGGAGGAAAGTGATTGCTGGGCAGCCCGAAAGTCTGATGTGGACGAGGAAGTGGAAAGGGGCTGCAACCGGCGCAGGCCACCGGATGCATCTGCGATAATTCATGCGAGTTTAGAGGGAAAGTCTTGTAAGAGGGCGAGGCCCAAAAGTGAGGACATGAAAGGGTGAACGGCGAGGCTCGAGCCGTTTGGGGGGGAGGGG